>CAMPQF010000077.1:0-19889 GCA_946903255.1 Schistosoma spindalis | reverse complement strand
GCATTTCGAGAGGGAAATCTGGCTCTCTCTACCCCCGGTCTCACCAGGGCATTTGAGATGTAAGTCGTCTGGGTTATGATGTTTCGGTGCCTTCGGTCTTGGAGTTTGTTGCTTACTTTCATCTGTGTAGGTGGTTTATTCATTACTGCCATTGATAGTAGGGATATATAATCATTACCATTGGGCCGTCAGACAAAATATATTGTATGTCAGTGAACTCCGATCATCGTGAAGTACTTCGCTGGATCTTTTTGATTTACGCCGGATATGCTTTACATATTGTTCCACTTACACCAGACTTCCCCGGACTAGGATACTTTCCAGGAAGCTAGTCCGAAGCAGGTGGTTTTCTTTGTGAATCACTTTCCTAGCCTCTGACCTAAAGGTCTAACCCACAAAGTGGTAGAGTCAGAAGTTGCGGTTCCATGGTGGCCGATGAGCAGGATTAGGTTTATACACCATTCGACTCATCAGGTTTCTTGAACGCATTTACTCCATTGTTTTAGAACCAGAATTTCCCATCTCATAGATAAATTCTCCATATCCACCAACCAGGTATGCTTCCAAAATATTGGCATTCATCAATTGAAAGTATATTTATCCACCTATAGTTGTTGCATAGATGATTTCAGGCCGTTTCTAAATATGTGAACGATAAATAAATATTGTTTTGACTCTCAAACGACTCACTTCAACAAGTATTAAATTTCAAGCCACTGAATGTTCACAATCATAAGTTCTTCCAGTATTATGCTCCTCTGATTGCTAATCATTCTGCTTTTCTTTGCAGGTGCGCTACAACCCGTGAACATATGATCTACACAGTAGATGTCGCACCAAACTTTGCTTCCCGCGCTGGTTTCCTTTTATGCTCTATGGCTTCATCTCCATGTTATTATGCATGGGAACTGAAAGACATTGTCTACAAGTTAATGACCAAAGATGTTGATATTCTCAACCGGCGCAATTTAAATGAATGTAAGTTGACTTGTCAAGTGATGTCATCCTATACACAAAAGTGCTGTTACATCTTATTACCTAAAATTTTAATTAGAAAATATGAAATATTACATTGTGTCACACAAAATTCACATTGTTTTTTTATATCTTTTTGAAGCACATAAATTTATGGTATAGTAATGCATCGAAATTCGCCACAAACAAGATTATTAAGTTTTGAAGAGATAAAGGACAAGTGCATTGAATGGAAAATAAGTGAACAAGAATAGAATATGGCAAGAGATACAGTTCGGTTAAAAGTTCAACCAAAATATAATTCTTCCCGTTAAGTCAGCTTGTCTCATTTTCTTTCTGAATTACGTCTAATAACGCCTTAAGCCATTGAATAGCACCATCACTGGAGCCCTAACCAAGGAGCTGTGGTGGACAGGCATGCTAATCCTATAAAGCTTTCATGCCACGACGCCATGTCATAAACTGACCACCTGTCCGCTTTTTCCACCCAGTCCCGGAGTCAGTAATTACTGCACGATGTAGAAGCCAGTGTTTCGAGATTGTAACGCCAGTTGAATTAAAGTCACTGTGGCGGAACACACATCACCAGGCTTCCGCATTACTAACATATTGTTGTCATTAAATGTCAGCAACCCTTCGGGGACAACGACGATCGAACACAGAGAGTCATCGAGCACCCTCAACTTGGATGGATCGAGCTTCACAAGCATGGAGCAAAGCTACTTTAGTCGACGTATTGTAAATTTTGATACTTTAAAACCAAACTAACATCACAACGGCTCCCAAGGTGACTCAGATTGGTATGGGTTTCTCTAGCATTCACTAAGCGTAAATTGGTCTCATCAGTTACGCCACCAGTAGCACTTAAACAGCTACTAAAATATACGAACTTTCCAACTACTGCCAACGGATTACCGCAAATAGTGAGTACAGGCACAGGCTCCTGTCAGCCTTGTAAAAGTGCTTTGCATTTAGAGGGTGCAAAGAAAATTCCATATCTACGGACATTGCTTCCCAGCTGATTAGGTTCGGATTGCATATGGGTATCAACGCCAAGGTTGAACTTGATAATTTCAAATAGATTGAGCATTGGGTAGATAGTTATATATTTTTCAGATTGTATAGTTTGAGTACCATCACACAGTAAGACTATTGTTCTCATACTCAAGGTCAAAATGTCGTTCTCCAGATAACATATATACGGCATTACCTACTCAGTTTAGATATTCTAATCATTTTTTTGTTGATATACGATCGATAAACTTAATATATTTTGATTGATTATAATGGGTTAACATGAAAACCTTCGTCTACAAGACTAGTGTTTGTGGTCTAGTTAGTGGGGAGGAAAGGGAAAAGAATAAAGTAGTTTCGTTCGCAGTGTTGAAGTCGGAGTAGCAAACCTCCAGCACGGCGTATGAATACATCACCCTGATATCAAGAAGCAACGATTGTTAGCTTGTAAGTCAGCATGGCGGTGTTTTAACATTCGACAGAGGATTACGATATGATTAATACATCTTCGATCGGAAGGAAAACCTGCCTGCTCCTCGCAAGTCAATCTTTAACGGGCTCTGAACAATTTATAGAGTATGACGTTAGCCAATAGTTTGGACGCAGTCGGAAGTAGACTTATCTTCCGATAGTTGTTGCGTAGGTGACGTAAGCCCTTTTTAAAGACAGGGGAATCTTTCGAGGCTTACGTTAATTAACCTTTATCAATCCGTCGCTTATTAGCGGGATATTTCCATAGGCTTAAAGCGACATCATTTTCATAACGTAGTCAAAATACAGGTAGTTCTCATCTACACTTTCCAGTGAATTGATTGTTGGTGTTTTAGCTTGGTCTGCTTACTGCTTTGTAGCATTCTAAAGTCCAGCCAATTCGCGAATGCCGATCTGTTTAGGATGATCAGTCTGTTAGCTATTGAAATGATATGTACGTGGTGGATGGTAGGGCATTACCGAACTGTTCAAAACGTAGTACTCTAACGTACCACGTAGTTCTAATAAAACTGCACTTCTCATTGTATTGGCATAACTTATCAAACGAACTTTTATCTACTTTGAAATCTTTTACATGAAATTTATTTTTTATCTTTATCTTTTCATCTGTCAAGTGGGTATGGAGTTGCTGCATGAAGCAGCTTTTGGTACCAGTGACTCAGGATGTGGTTTAGGATATTCACTGATTTCACCAGCTGATCGTATCGGATCTCACTCGATTGATCAAATAAATGAATATCATTCGCGCGGCTTTGTTGGAGAGAAGTGCGTTTTAGGCATTGCTCATCCTCATACCGACACAAATGGAATGGATATATTAGATAAGGTGAAAAGTAGCATTCATCTCAATCCTGCACATGAGGAAATTGGTTCAGGCGGTTATGGGTTTATTGGAGGTGAGGTCTGTTTATTTGGGTTTGAGTGACAAGGTATTACATTAAGTATTTCTGTTGCTGGGATCGAATAGCAGCCTGTTATATTTAAAAATGTGCTTTTAATTTCACTTGAAGACCTCCAAAGGATTACTTGGTTAATTTATTCTTGATTTATTGTTGTGATGTGTGGTGTTCAAAACGCCATGCTTTTTCTCTTCATCTCTTAATAAAAACATATTGTTTAAATATTTTAGGTTGATCTTATAATAACCCCCCAAGAAAGAGACAGGTTGCCAAATGGTTGAAAGTACATAAAATCATGACATTATCAGCACAGAGTTCACTTCTACTTAAAGTTTGTGCTAATGTGTCGTTCAGAATAATCGTGGAAGCTCCACGACTAAACCATCCAGCTCAGAGAACAAAACTATCAAAATCGCTGCGATTTCCACGATACGACTTAAGCACACCAAGTCAGTCAGTCAGTAACAACGTGGAACTTCGTACGTACGTACATCAGTTCGAGTTGCCATACCACATTGGCACAGAGATTCAGTTATCGATTCAAATCCCATAGTGGTAGAGGTACTGAAAGTATAAGTAGTAATAGGGAACATTCGGGTTTGATGATGTTATTTAAGGAGCATAATCCAGTGGAATAGATTTGAAAAGAAGATAAAGGACACCAAGACTGGCACAAGTGAAGATTTATTAACCCAAAAATACCACGATGACCGTAGTCGAAGATACACTCATTTATATGTTGATTGTACACCCATTTTGATTATTGATTAGAATGAAAGCATAAATATGAAAAATACCCAGAGCTATGACGAATCATGTGCTGCATGTCATGCTGAACCTAGTCCATGTTTATTTAACTCAAGAATATTGTATCTTGGAAAAACATTATTTATTTATTCGAACACATAAATATTGTTACACTTACTTACTTACTTACGCCTGTTACTCCTCGTGAAGGAGCATAGGCCGCTCACCAGCATTCTCCATCCAACCCTGTCCTGGGCAATCCTTTCAAGCTCTTTCCAGTTCTTATTCATCCTTTTCATATCTGCTTCTATTTCCCGACGTAATATGTTCTTTGGCCTTCCTCTTTTCCGCTCCCCTTCAGGATTCCAAGTTAGCGCTTGTCTCGTAATGCAGTTTGATGATTTCCTCAATGTATGTCCTATCCATTTCCATCGTCTTTTCCTAATTTCCTCTTCAGCTGGAAGCTGGTTGGTTCTCTCCCACAAAAGGCTGTTGCTGATGGTTTCCGGCCAATGGATGTTGAGTATCATGCGTAGACAGCTATTAATAAATACCTGTACCTTCTTGATGGTGGTTGTTGTAGTTCTCCAAGTTTCAGCTCCGTACAGTAGAACTGCCTTGACGTTGGTATTGAAGATTCTGACTTTGATATTGGTTGAAAGTTGTTTTGAGTTCCATATGTTCTTTAATTGAAGGAATGCCGCTCTAGCTTTGCCAATCCTCGCCTTGACGTCTGCATCTGAACCTCCTTGTTTATCGACGATGCTTCCCAGGTATGTGAAGGATTCCACGTCTTCCAGAGTTTCGCCATCAAGAGTGATTGGATTGCTGTTCTCCGTGTTGTGTTTGAGGACCTTGGTTTTCCCTTTGTGTATGTTGAGGCCTACTGATGCAGAGACTGCTGCTATGCTGGCTGTCTTTATCTGCATTTGTTCGTGTGTATGTGATAGGAGGGCTAGGTCATCTGCGAAGTCCAAGTCGTCTAATTGGTTCTGAGCTGTCCATCGTATGCCGTGGTTTCCCTCAGATTTCGAGGTCTTCATAATCCAGTCGACCACCAGGAGAAACAGGAAGAGAGAGAGTAGACAGCCTTGTCTTACTCCGGTCCTTACTTGGAATGCGTCTGTCAGCTGTCCTCCATGCACTACTTTGCACTGTAGTCCATCGTATGAGTTCCGGATAATGTTGACAATCTTCTCAGGAACTCCGTAGTGTCGAAGAAGTTTCCATAACGTCCTCCTGTCTACACTGTCAAATGCCTTCTCATAATCAATGAAGTTGATGTAGAGTGACGAGTTCCACTCAATTGATTGTTCGACGATGATCCGTAGTGTCGCAATCTGGTCTGTGCACGACCGGCCCTTACGGAATCCAGCTTGTTGATCTCGAAGTTGAGCGTCAACTGCGTCTTTCATCCTGTTCAGTAACACTCTGTTGAAGACTTTGCCCGGTATTGACAGTAGTGTAATGCCTCTGTAGTTTTCACACTTGCTCAGATCTCCTTTCTTTGGAATCTTGATGAGGTGTCCTTCTTTCCAATCCATCGGCACTTGTTCCTCCTCCCAAATCTTCTTGAATAGAAGATGAAGCATGCTTGTAGTTACTTCGATGTCTGACTTCAACGCTTCAGCTGGTATATTGTCAGGTCCTGCTGCTTTCCCGCTCTTGATTTGTCTGACGGCCATTCTGATTTCTTCTGTCGTTGGTGGATTGACATTTATAGGAAGATCTGTGTGTGATTGTTACAAGAGGGCACCAAATATATATGCGCCACACAAAACAATGAAAATGGGGAGAGAAAAAAGACAAGAAGCGTAAAAGAAAAAAAAAGGAGAGTAATAACGACCAGATTAGTGTAAGGTAATATAATAATAATAATAATAATAATAATAATAATAATAATAATAATAATAATAATAATAATAATAATAATAATAATGGGGGAAACGGAAAGGTACAACCAGAAGAAATCTTTCAGTTAAGGAGGATACAACCACTTTTCGTGAAGAAAGTAAAATAAAGTTACAGCAAGATCTCCTGGTTTCTATTCTGAGCCATATCTGGTAACGTCTCTAGCCACTATGTCACACCGTCTCTCGGACCTCAACCAGGGAGTCTTGAAGGATCAATACAAGCCAGCCCTTTGCATCTTTCTTTCATATCCCGACACCATGTCATACCTCTTCGCCTTTTCTAACCAGTCCCAGCGTGAGCAAATAATACACGACGTGGAATTCTCTGGGATGGTATTCGTAGAACACGTCCAAGCCACCGAAGTCGATGTTTCAAGATGGTGACACCGATTGGATTATCGTCTCTGCGCCCGAACACACGATGCCAAACCTCTGTATTAGTAACATGGTGTTGCCACTGGATGTCAGCAATCCTTCGGAGACAGTGATAATCGGATACAGAGAGTTGTCTAACATCTCCAACTTGGAGAGGCCAGGTTTCACAAGCATAGAGCAGAACTGCTCTCACTGACGCGTTGAAGATCCGACCTTTTACAGCCAGACTAACATCACGAAAGGCGCCAAAGATGACCCAGATTGGCATAAGCCGCTCTGGCTTTCACTATACGTGCATTGATCTCATCACTCACGCCACCACCAGTACTTATGCAGCATCCCAGATACACGAACTTCTCGACGAGTTCTATCTGCTCACCATCTAGAGTGAGTACAGGATTAGAATCCTGTCAGTCTTGTAGAAGTACTTTGTACTTCGAAAGTACAAAGCACATACGTACCTACGGACATTGATTGCCAACTGATTAAGTGCGGATTGCATGGCTTGGGTATTATCGCACAGTAAGACAATATCATCCGCATACTGAAGGTCGAGAAGTCTTTCTCCAGGCAACAGATCCACACTGTCATTACTTACATCCATCAGAGCTGTTTTCAGAATGTCATCGATGAAAAAGTTGAAGAGGAATGGTGAGATTGGGCAAACCTGTCTAATCCTGTTGTTTGAATGGAACAATGGAGAAAGGTGGTTGTATGCCCTCACTCTACCTGAGGTGCTTGTATATAGGGCCTTTCAGATGTTGATAAACTTCCCAGGCACACCCTTCTTAAATTGACAATCCCAGAGAACAGTCCTATCCAACGAATCGAAGGCAGCCCTGATGTCAAGAAACACTACGATTTTTGACCTGCGATAAGTATGACGGTGTTCTAACATTTGGCGGAGGGTGAAGATATGATCAATACATCCTCGACCAGGACGAAAAACCAGCCTGCTCCTCGCGAGTCAATCCTTCTCGGGTTTCGAACAACCTACGAAGGATGACGAAAGCCAATAGCTTGGACGCAATCGGAAGTAGACTTACCCCCAGATAGTTGTTACAGGAACGACGTGAACCCTTTTTAAAGATAGGGACAACTGTCGACTCATTCCATGACGTTGGTACACTCTCCAGCTTCCAGACCTTTGTAAACAACATAGTCAGTTCCTTAGCCAGAAAGTCACCACCATCTTTAAAAAGAGCCGGAGGTAATTCATCTGAGCCCGGTTATTTGTAGCGCTCATTTGGTGGATCAGTCGTCACCGGCCATGGAGGGCAGTACAGTCCGACCGATGTTGTCGGAACAGCAGGCCAGTTAAACTGCCATTCGAAGAATTCCGCCCATCGTCCAAGACGTCGATGTATGTTAGTGATTGGCATCCCGTCATCCTCGCAGATTGTTTCGCTCACACCAGACTTCTTGCTGCCAGTGGCTCGAATGAGATGGAAGAGTTTCCGGTAGTTACGAAATGCAGCTGCTGGTTCCAGCTCATTAGCACGCTCCGATCACCAGGCTTCTTGGTCGTTACACAAGCTTTGACTGATTTCATTACGTAACAGCCTTCGTTTGTGGTCAAACTCACGGTCATCCGGAGTAGACGGACGGGCTTCGATGAGTTGTAAGTAACCTGAAGAAACCCAGTGATTATAAGCGGGACGTTTCGCGAAGCGGTTATCTGTCCCCATCGGCCACCTAAACGATTCTCTTCTGTGCCTAAACGCCCGACCTGAGCATTCAAGTTTCTGGCTAGTACTACAATGTCTGTCGAACGTACTTTCTGGAGAAGAACAGTTAACTGGTGGTAGAATTCATCCTTGATTGCATCCGGGCTGCAATCTGTCGGGGCATAAGCGGAGATGACGAAAAGACATCGTTTCTCACACCGATTTCTTCTCACTTTAATGGAACTTTCTAACCTAAGACATAGCCAGCCCTATCTGTCGTTCGACCTGCATAAGTGTGCGAACCTTAAAGGCAGCCTGTTTGAATGGTGCACGTAGTTTCAGAAAAACTGCTTCAGTATTCGCATTCGGTGGTAGCATACAATTTTCAACCAGGCAGTGACTCGAGATCGTTTAGGTAGAACAGAGTTTCCACAATTGGCGAGCTGCTGTATAAGTTGAAAAATAGGGATACACAAAGTGAAAATAAAAGAGAGTGGATAAATGACGTAGTGAATAATAATAATAATACTGTGAATTGTTTGACCGTAAATTGAGGCGAGAAGAGAATTTTCAGTAAATATCATCATTTTCATTTTATTTGTGTGTGGGCTGTGATACTTCCCGGGTGCCCAGACCGAAGCAGGTGGTTTTCTTAGGAGGCCACACCCCGAGTCCTCGACCTAAATGTCTGACCCACAAGGGAGTGGAGAATCGTGAGGAGGTGCAGTCCCATGGTAGCCGGTGACAAACGATTGGTTCATACACCATTTGTTCCTTCAGGATACTGGAGCTAGCCCATGTGCACCTTTGGTTTGGGATCCGGTTGAAGCGCCGGAAATTCGCTTTTCGTCCTCTCATTTTTGTAAACAACACCCCCGCCACGTGAAGGCAGTGATTAGGACTTCCCTGGCAGAGGCTGTTTACGCGTGGCCATGTGAGAGTATTTCGAGAGGGAGGGCGGGCCCACCCAACTCTCTGCCATACCAGGGCATTTGGGGGCAAAGTCATAACACTCAAATAAATTGATATAGCGAATAAAATATCACACTGAGAAACAAAAGAAATATTACTCTGAGTACTCATCATATTGGATTGTTGGATAAAAATCACGAATTAAGGAATGCAATTTTAACTTTTTATTCCATCACAGAGTGACAACAGTAGAAGACTGATTGTCTTCATTTTAGAATAAAACTTTGTACTAGGAGTCTTAGGACTGCAAATAAAATGCTATTAGTTACACAATATTTTGCATTGTATATTTAAAAATCTTCAAACGTATAGTTTTTAGTAACAGATGTCCAAAAAATAATAAAAAATCACTAAATTTCAATTTGTTGCTTTCTTACCTATAATAGTAGTAGTACTATAATCACCATTGTCTTAGATATATCTAACGTCGTATATTTTTTACTATTTTTCCCGCTGTAGTAATTAGCTTAACTGCTTCAAAGTTAACACTAGTTTAATTTTACCGACTTTCATTTCAGGTGAAATACGACGAGATTTGAATGCCGCGCCCACAGTGTACGCTTACTTAGCATGGCCTATGCGTGTATCCTGTACAATTAGTGGTCTTATTGTCTGTGCATTGAATGGGTCATCCAATCGTATAGAGCATGGCGGAAACGCTTCGAAATCCTTGCTAGCTCGTACCGCTGAAGAGGAAGACATTGAAACCGAAGTTGCAGCTTTTCATAAACTGTATATCGATCATAGTCTTTTTGGTATCGCTGTAGCTGGAGCTTGTCCTAAAGCAGTTGGATCTAGAATAAAGCGTGTCATTTCGGTTTTACGGTCTTCATGTTTTACTGAGGAAAATCTCAAACAAGCAAAGTAAGGCTGTTCTATTACTAGTGCATTATGATGTTTTTAATACGATAAATATTCATCTTAGGCACGAAATAACTGTGATATTGTCTTAGATATAAATTAAATTAAAAATGTGCAACTACTTATCTTACTTGTTACGAAAATTCTATTGCTTTCTGTGTGATGTAAGAGGGAGGATTCACATACATAAAAATCTTTATAATTACACTCAATGGTATCGCGTATGATATCAGTGAATAAATAGTGATGAAGTGTTTAATAAGTGCATTTATATTACTCATCTATAATCGTAAATGACATCTACATGTCTGTTTCGTACGTTCAATTAGGAAATATTAAGCATATAGTGAGGTCATTTGCAGTGGATAAGTGTTGCGCAGTTGAAGTTTACTTATTTAATTTAAGGATTCAGATTTTATTAATTGGACTCAGGTTGAAAACTCGTTTCATTGTTATTCAGTTAAAGTAGTCAAATTCATGCAGTTTTACACTAAGATATTGGTATTTTACTTCCTATATCTTAGTAGTAAAATACCTGCTTCGGTTTGGGCACCCGGGCAGTATCACAGCCCTCACACAAATCAAATGAGATTTGTATGGCGCATATGTATCTGGTGCCCTCTTGTACCAATATCTATGTGTTCGAATAAATCGGTAAAATTTTACTACTTAATATCAGGATTATGATTTCGTGTATATGTTCGGACTATGTGTTTGTATTTCATTAGTGATTCGTTATTATTATATATTGTCTTGGATTTAGGCAAACTCTAAAGGCTGATCTAATGTTCAGATACGAAAACCCATTAAATTCTCTTGTGGATATTTCTACTAATTTGCTTTCATCATCAGTTGATCAATTTATAAGACCGATTGAAGTAGTTGCAGATTTGGATAAGGTTGACTTGAAATCTATTAATGATGTAAGTGGCTATATCTACCAGTTATTTTTGTAAAAATTTATTGATTATCTCGCTTTTCAAATGAGCTTAGATATTGAACTAATGGATACAATATGTACAACGTGTTGAAGATATTAATTAATTAATTAAGATATTAATTCATTAACGTGACTATTATATGGTCGAATGATGACTTTTGAGATGCAATTACTCTGGTTTATTTATTATAAGAATAATTAAACAATAGTAATTTATGAATGCTAAGGGGTGTTTCGAAAGTTAACATATTTAATGAACGCTTATAGATAAGACAATATAGAAATACATTAATTCCAGTACTTAACAATCATACTATGAAAATACTCAATAATTCCCCGCAGAATAGTTCTATAATTTAAATCTTCTTTAAATCCACTTGATAATGAATGGTATCTGTTGGAATCTATTTCTGGAATAATACTACACATATATTTTTATTGTATAGTTGTTAAGTAACTAAACTATTCATATTCGTGTCCCTCTTATTATAAGCTTTATTTTGACCTATGAACTATTATTATACGATTCACCATTGTTGAGTTATGCTCACTCTATCAATTGCTGTCTCCCACGTTTGGCTAAATCTTGTACAAATGTTATTTTCTTTTATATGGTACGATGTCGTCTGTTTGGTTTGTATATAAACCCAGTTTGTTTGAAATATATGATTCATATCGCAGAGGCTGAGATTGATGTTCTGGACTAACAGTCAATACTAGGTAGGAAGTAGAACCGATAAAGACCCTAGACTGCTCGTACAAGTCCGGTGGATAAATCACTGTTCTCTAATTGGCGGTATCATTACGTCATATATTATTAGGGCAAAAGTTATAACAATTGGTGACGGAGTGAAGAAAGAACCAAATATCAGCTACGTTGGATCCGAAAAAGTAGTCAGGATAGTAAAAGAACAAACAGCACCAACAGTGGCAACATGTTAGATCAGGTTAACGTTATCTTCCAGTTTTTGAGATTCACTGTCTGTCCGAATTTCATCTGTAATTCAGGTGACGTAGACGATTCAGCACATACGACGTGACCGTTCGATGACTGAACAAATCGAAGTTGATGGATGCCCTAACTATCGCCTAAATACTAAATGACTGTTAGAGGCAAAAATGTTTTATGTGGTAGCGAACCAGATCTATTTAATTCATTTTGTGGAATTCAATACTATTATTCCATTGGAATACAACTAATGGACAACTTCAGTACAAATTTGAATATTCATATCCGCAATGAATTAAACGAACTACACCCAACTTTAAATCCAACTATGATGACTGTGAATATCCCGCGTTACTTGAATTTTATTGAGTATTTCCAAATACAGTATCACAGGGTTCGTTGTTACGTTATCCGACTTATCAACCTTATGTGGTGTCCCTACAAGGCTGTCCAGCTGTAGTATGTCACTACTAATAGCCTTAATTTGCATCAAGATAGTGTGGGATGGTTTACCTTCCCAAAACCCGTAATATAAGCCAAATATCCAAGGAACTATCAAGTTAGCAGTCTATAATTTTTCCAACGGATTCGAAGTCGCCATTCATACAATTGTTTGTGTGCTATGTACAATGTTACGGTTTGGACTTCACTAGAGCTGCCTAAACCGTGGAGAACACAGTCAACTAAAGTTTGTCTTTACGTTCATACGGTCCCAAAACATGTAGTCGGAAGTAAACGGGAGTTATTCGTGATTTTCAGACCATTGCTTTAATTGGCCCTTGGAGCACTGTAAGTTGAGACCTAAAATACGGACGTTTGTCTAATGTTGTGTTTAATGCCACGTGACAGTCATTGACTATCTTGAGCCAGATTACCAGAAAGTGGAGGTCGACTTGGAATGTACTTATATCACCATCATCTGCTACTCAACGTATTTTGATGTTGCAGCGTAATGTAGCTTTTGCGACTTGATTATTCGTGGAATTTTGTTGAAAAAGTTGATGAACCTAATATCGAGTTCTGAGTACTGATTTCCAAGAATAAACTTCAAAATTGGTCTTCACTTTTTGTCGAAAGCCAACTAATAAGCACCTCTGACGATTCCCAGTGACCAACGATTGGTTCATACACCATTTGTTCCTTCAGGATACTGGAGCTAGCCCATGTGCACCTTTGGTTTGGGATCCGGTTAAAGTGCCGGAAATTCGCTTTTCGTCCTCTCATTTTTGTAAACAACACCCCCGCCACGTGAAGGCAGTGATTAGGACTTCCCTGGCAGAGGCTATATACGCGTGGCCATGTGAGAGTATTTCGAGAGGGAGAGCGGACTCTCCCCACTCTCGGCCGTACCAGGGCATTCGAGAGCGAAGGCGAGATGTCCGTCTATCAATCAAGGAGCGAGTATAACGTGCGGCAGTTCGTTCTGTTTTACTTTACGGTTGCGAAACGTGGCCATTAAGAGTAGAAGATACTCGTAAGCTACCAGTATTTGATCACAGATGTCTTAGAAATATTGCTCGCATTTTCTGTAATCACCGTGTAAGTAGCAATGAGGGTTGGAATAAAGTTAAGGGCAACTGAACCAAAACATGGCACCGGTGCTTGAAGTCACAAACTTCCCGTCTGAACCATGTTTGTAGATGTAGACTACTTGTCTGGGATCCGCCCGACTATCGTAAGCAATGGTTGGAGACTCTGTGTCACACAGCTCAGAATCGATCAAAATGGCGTATACACCCTTTGTCTTCCCTTTAACCGTGAGATTAAAATGATCTTTCGTTTTACGAACAAATTCTTTCTTCCTGTATTATATCCTTACACACAATCTTTACTTTATATGTTGCTAGCATTGAAATAATTACTTCTATGAATTTGTTGTTCATCTTGTTGTGTTAATGAGGTGTGGCGACTTGGATAGATGCATATATGTTAATGGTCATACGTTGTGTCTGACGGACTGTTTCCTATAAGATAATGACGGAGACAGCAACAGCATCAAATCTTCACCATTGTTATACACCATATAAACACATTAATTAATAGGTTTATCAATCGGCAGCATTAGCGTTATGTCGGTCGCAGATATCGTTACTGGATTTGACACTTGATGGGGCTACGATTGTCGATATTATATATATATATATTTATTTGGACACATAAATATTGGTACAACGGGTCACTAAACACATATGCGCCACACAAGTCACTTGATTTGTGTGCGGGCTACGATACTGCTCGGCTGCTCAGACCGATGCAGGTGATCTACTTATTGTTCCGCACCTGGGGCCTTCCACCTAAAGGTCTGATCCACAAGGTAGTAGAGCAACGTCAGGAGATGCAGTCCCATGATAACCGGTGACCAACAATAAGTTCATACGCCGTTTGTTCCCTCAGGATACTGGAGTCCATGCGAACCACTGGTTTGTAATCAGGGTTTTCCAACTCCCGTAGGTGGACCCTCTTTGTCCACCAACCCGATTAAGGCGCCGGACATTGTCCTCTTGATTTCGTAAACAACAGTAATGCCATGAGAAGGCAGTAGTTATGACTTCTGTGGCAGTGAATATATACTCGTGGTCATGTGAGAGCTTTTGGAGAGGAAGAGCTGACTCGCCCCATTCTTGATCTACGATTGTAGATAGAAAATCAACAAGGAATTGAAATATTAGCAAGTTATTTTAATAACGTTCCATCGGATATAATTTTCATGCGAATGATATTTTGTTAAGCCTTTTAATTGTATTTGTAGGTAACGTCCACTTTTATTAGTGTATGTTGAACTAGAAGAGTGATACAAGGTTATCAAAGAATGGGTGACTTTTGAAATGTGAACGCCATAGCGATACAAATTTCCATAGTATGGTGGGACACTTGCAGTTTTGTTGTGGAAGACCTCCCTAAACCGAATAATGTGTTGGGGAATCGGTAGTTGTGTTAATCAACACAGTGACCCATTCATCCAGAAACATAGAAATTCATTGACGCACTATAAAAAGAACAGGGTTTGCGCGAATTGAATCCAAAAAGTTAGTTGTTAGAATCTAGCAACGCCGCGCAAAATGAAAGTACATGGATTTAGTATCACTCAGGAAATTGGTTATTGGGAATTATGAAAACAGATTGACACTAGAATATTTACGCGAAATAGCACACATTTAAACATAGGTTGTATTATTTATGTTTACAAGTGTTGATATTACGTTGCTAGATTTCCGTGTATATTGAAGTTCGCCTTCCACACGCATCTTTATTAAAGAATTCCGAAATGATAGTACTAACTTTTATTAGAATCGGTGCACATATTTTATATGATGACGACCTAGCAATCATTGCAGATTGACTTAAAAAAGAGATAAATATTTAAAACACTAGGAATTGTTTAGATGGTTAAACGTTTGTTTTTAATTATATGAATATTTTGGAACACATGGAGGTAGGTTTTAGCAATGGAAAATTTGTCTCGAAAATAAAAATGACAACTACAAATACTTGTCTTATTTTAGGATTTGTAATATTTTGTAAAACCTCATGTACTACTACACTGATGTTCATGACTGCAGATGACCAGTCTCTTTTGACGTGTTCATTCTGTGCGGATTACTCGGATATTGCCACTTCAAGAAGAGCTGAATGGTGGCTAGCGGTGTAATCCTTGACGTGTGGTTCACCTTATTTTGGATCCGTCACCTGGGGGTAACTCATATACTCCTGCTTCATTGTAGCTCACTAGCATATAGCTCTAAAACCAATACAACTGCGCGTCCTTGATAGTTGTAAATGCTTGAATATACATTGCTTATACTATTTCGTATTTTAATTTTTTAAATACTTTTCTACCTATTTTTTATGTTCATAAAATTATCAGGCTTTAAACAAAACTGTGACAAATCATCAAGCAGCATTTGCATTGGTTGGTCCTAATCTAGGCTTTATTGAACCTCTCCAGGTACTACTTAAAGAGTAATTATATATATGTGTTATCTTTCTTGCCTCTTTTCGTAAACAATTTATCTGACAGTAGACGTCTTGGTAATGATACTTTTTGAAAGGGACTTCACGTGGTTTGTATTCGGGTATGACGTTAGTAGTCTTCATGAATAGTGTTAGTTTTCAATTTTCTTTTTTACAAAAATGTAGTTCGAAAAATAAAGTTCTTCAGTGATTTTCTTTTTCAATTTTTTTTCGGTTTTGGGGGGGTCTAATTTGTTTTAATGAAAGAACAGTTAGTCATCAACTATCTGTGTTAAAACTACTATTACCATTTGTACAACTACGCTAACGGTCGTATAACTTTTTAGCTTAGAGATAAAAACCCAACGAATATATCTTCTTTAGCCTCTCATTATTGGTCATATCAGTTGAAAGTGTCTTGCCTGTTGCTCGCGATTATAGTAATTGAGACGAGGTTTTTACATAAGACAATGAATCGTAGCTCTTAGTTGACTTCATGGATGACGACTATGACAAAATTTAATGCCTCACCTAATTTCGTATACGATACATCAGTTAACCAATCATGCTCTGGTGGTAATAACAGCGAAATACTAGTGTGTTAAAGCAACTTATTTCAATCAGATACACATAGGAGAAACATCAGAAAAATATCACAAAAATTATCTTGTCAAGTCTAATGCTATCCTTGAACGTGAAATGGTGTCATTTTCCTATTGGTCAATTTCTATTTCATTATTCTCCTGACCCCATAAACAGTTTTCGTCTAACGGTTGGTGTTCTGATATGTTGGAGATTGGGGAACAGTATGGGGGTCGTACTGAGATATCTGCCGTTGGTCAATCGGTGGATCTTCATACTAGTCACTAGTGAGTACATTTTCGTTCACTAAATTAAATGATGGATTTGGTGGTCGAGACGCTTGACCTTGAGATGCCGGTCGTCGAGCCAGCGGCCACACATACGGGCTCGTGCACCGATCGAAGCCTGAGGCGGTCAGAATCACCTGTCACGGTGTTCAAGATCATCCATCCGACCGCCCACGCGACGTCAGTGTCGAGACGCTTGACCTTGAGATGCCGGTCGTCGAGCCAGCGGCCACACCCACTGGCTCCTGCACCGATCGATGGCTGAGGCGGACAGAATCACCTGTCACGGTGTTCAAGATCATCCATCCGACCGCCCACGCGACGTCAGTGTCGAGACGCTTGACCTTGAGATGCCGGTCGTCGAGCCAGCGGCCACACCCACTGGCTCCTGCACCGATCGATGCCTGAGGCGGACAGAATCACCTGTCACGGTGTTCAAGATCATCCATCCGACCGCCCACGCGACGTCAGTGTCGAGACGCTTGACCTTGAGATGCCGGTCGTCGAGCCAGCGGCCACACCCACTGGCTCCTGCACCGATCGATGCCTGAGGCGGACAGAATCACCTGTCACGGTGTTCAAGATCATCCATCCGACCGCCACGCGACGTCAGTGTCGAGACGCTTGACCTTGAGATGCCGGTCGTCGAGCCAGCGGCCACACCCACTGGCTCCTGCACCGATCGATGCCTGAGGCGGACAGAATCACCTGTCACGGTGTTCAAGATCATCCATCCGACCGCCCACGCGACGTCAGTGTCGAGACGCTTGACCTTGAGATGCCGGTCGTCGAGCCAGCGGCCACACATACTGGCTCCTGCACCGATCGATGCCTGAGGCGGACAGAATCACCTGTCACGGTGTTCAAGATCATCCATCCGACCGCCCACGCGACGTCAGTGTCGAGACGCTTGACCTTGAGATGCCGGTCGTCGAGCCAGCGGCCACACGAATGGCTCCTGCACCGATCGATGCCTGAGGCGGACAGCATCACCTGTCACGGTGTTCAAGATCATCCATCCGACCGCCCACGCGACGTCAGTGTCGAGACGCTTGACCTTGAGATGCCGGTCGTCGAGCCAGCGGCCACACATACTGGCTCCTGCACCGATCGATGCCTGAGGCGGACAGAATCACCTGTCACGGTGTTCAAGATCATCCATCCGACCGCACACGCGACGTCAGTGTCGAGACGCTTGACCTTGAGATGCCGGTCGTCGAGCCAGCGGCCACACCATACTGGCTCCTGCACCGATCGATGCCTGAGGCGGACAGAATCACCTGTCACGGTGTTCAAGCTCATCCATCCGACCGCCCACGCGACGTCAGTGTCGAGACGCTTGACCTTGAGATGCCGGTCGTCGAGCCAGCGGCCACACATACTGGCTCCTGCACCGATCGATGCCTGAGGCGGACAGAATCACCTGTCACGGTGTTCAAGATCATCCATCCGACCGCCCACGCGACGTCAGTGTCGAGACGCTTGACCTTGAGATGCCGGTCGTCGAGCCAGCGGCCACACCCACTGGCTCCTGCACCGATCGATGCCTGAGGCGGACAGAATCACCTGTCACGGTGTTCAAGCTCATCCATCCGACCGCCCACGCGACGTCAGTGTCGAGACGCTTGACCTTGAGATGCCGGTCGTCGAGCCAGCGGCCACACCTACTGGCTCCTGCACCGATCGATGCCTGAGGCGGACAGAATCACCTGTCACGGTGTTCAAGATCATCCATCCGACCGCCCACGCGACGTCAGTGTCGAGACGCTTGACCTTGAGATGCCGGTCGTCGAGCCAGCGGCCACACCCACTGGCTCCTGCACCGATCGATGCCTGAGGCGGACAGAATCACCTGTCACGGTGTTCAAGATCATCCATCCGACCGCCCACGCGACGTCAGTGTCGAGACGCTTGACCTTGAGATGCCGGTCGTCGAGCCAGCGGCCACACCCACTGGCTCCTGCACCGATCGATGGCTGAGGCGGACAGAATCACCTGTCACGGTGTTCAAGATCATCCATCCGACCGCCCACGCGACGTCAGTGTCGAGACGCTTGACCTTGAGATGCCGGTCGTCGAGCCAGCGGCCACACCCACTGGCTCCTGCACCGATCGATGGCTGAGGCGGACAGAATCACCTGTCACGGTGTTCAAGATCATCCATCCGACCGCCCACGCGACGTCAGTGTCGAGACGCTTGACCTTGAGATGCCGGTCGTCGAGCCAGCGGCCACACCCACTGGCTCCTGCACCGATCGATGGCTGAGGCGGACAGAATCACCTGTCACGGTGTTCAAGATCATCCATCCGACCGCCCACGCGACGTCAGTGTCGAGACGCTTGACCTTGAGATGCCGGTCGTCGAGCCAGCGGCCACACATACTGGCTCCTGCACCGATCGATGCCTGAGGCGGACAGAATCACCTGTCACGGTGTTCAAGATCATCCATCCGACCGCCCACGCGACGTCAGTGTCGAGACGCTTGACCTTGAGATGCCGGTCGTCGAGCCAGCGGCCACACATACTGGCTCCTGCACCGATCGATGGCTGAGGCGGACAGAATCACCTGTCACGGTGTTCAAGATCATCCATCCGACCGCCCACGCGACGTCAGTGTCGAGACGCTTGACCTTGAGATGCCGGTCGTCGAGCCAGCGGCCACACCTACTGGCTCCTGCACCGATCGATGCCTGAGGCGGACAGAATCACCTGTCACGGTGTTCAAGATCATCCATCCGACCGCCCACGCGACGTCAGTGTCGAGACGCTTGACCTTGAGATGCCGGTCGTCGAGCCAGCGGCCACACCCACTGGCTCCTGCACCGATCGATGCCTGAGGCGGACAGAATCACCTGTCACGGTGTTCAAGATCATCCATCCGACCGCCCACGCGACGTCAGTGTCGAGACGCTTGACCTTGAGATGCCGGTCGTCGAGCCAGCGGCCACACCTACTGGCTCCTGCACCGATCGATGCCTGAGGCGGACAGAATCACCTGTCACGGTGTTCAAGATCATCCATCCGACCGCCCACGCGACGTCAGTGTCGAGACGCTTGACCTTGAGATGCCGGTCGTCGAGCCAGCGGCCACACATACTGGCTCCTGCACCGATCGATGCCTGAGGCGGACAGAATCACCTGTCACGGTGTTCAAGCTCATCCATCCGACCGCCCACGCGACGTCAGTGTCGAGACGCTTGACCTTGAGATGCCGGTCGTCGAGCCAGCGGCCACACCCACTGGCTCCTGCACCGATCGAAGCCT
>CAMPQF010000076.1:0-15000 GCA_946903255.1 Schistosoma spindalis | reverse complement strand
GTCGTATATATCGTAAAATGATTGCCTTCTAACACATGCCGAAAGTGTTTGATGGCTAGGTAGATAGCCAAGAGTTCTTTACCGAATGTGCTATATTTTGTTTGCGTCGCATTTAGCTTTTTTGAGAAAAATGCAAGGGGTTGACATTGTTGATTGACACGTTGTTGAAGTACAGCGCCTACTGCTAAATTAGAGGCGTCGGTCATTAAATCCCAAAAATAAATAGCGTCGTACGTTTTCGACATTGGATGCTGACCACATTAGTTTTATTGGACTCATCTAGCTGAGGGTGCTCGGTCATGCATTCGCACCAGATCACGTGTGGGAACGCCGTGCTCGACATCTACTGCAATCGCTAGCCAGATTAGTTCAGACGATCATCGATATATTGATAGCTTATCTGTCCTTTGGTTTCACTTGGTGGGTACGCTTCATATTGGAAGGTGTTACTGGTTAAAGCGTTGTCAAACTCCGAATACATGTGGCATCTTCATTGGTGAGCCCGACGTGATCTGGTACACTAAATTGCAAAGTGTGAGCGTGTTTCATTTTGGGATTTTAAATATCGTTGACTTATTTTAATTTTCTATACATTGTGATATTTTTTTCCGTGTTTTTGGATATATATATATACACTTTAGATGCGCAAGGTATCCATCCCCTTAGAACAAAAGTGGCAGCCATTCTGTATTACTCAGAACCGACAACCATCAAGCAATTGCTCACTTTTAACGGTCTGGTAAGTTTCTATAGACGGTTCATACAGACATGCGCGTCCCTTATGAAACCCCTTACCGACCAACTTCGTGGAAATGCGAAATCCATTAATCTTGATGACACTACCCGAAAAGCATTCTCCACGGTTAAGGAACATATCGCCCGAGCAGCAATGCTTGCTCATCAGGACCCTAAAGCGCCCATTAGCATCGCGGTAGACGCATCCGACTCAGCAATCGGAGCAGTCTCACAACAATGGGTTAACCACTCCTGGCAACCTTTGGCATTTTTCTCTAGACGGTTGCTAGACACTGAATCGAGATACAGCACATTCGGTAGGGAACTCCTAGCTATTTATTGTGCTGTACGGCATTTTCAACACTATATCGAAGGCCGTAAATTTACCCTTTTCACTGACCATAATTTGCTTACTTTCTCCCTAAGCTCTTTATTTAATCTCTTTCATTTTTGCTTTTTTTTGAATAAACTGAATGACAGTTATCATAATGATACATAATGTAATATATATAGTTTGTGTAATTATTCAATTACACAGATACTAGAGGGGATTGATATTGTAATGTAATTTATAACAGCTTAAGTTTTGGACAGAACTAGGATTAATAGTTATACGTTGGTGAATTGAATAGAAGATGATTACAAATGAATGATAGAAAAGAACACAAGTTGTACTACTTATGCATATTATATTGATCAATATATTACATTAGTTTTTCACGGTAAAATTAACTACTGTTCATATAAATATGACAGAATAACACGTAGATACGAATGTGTATGTAGATAAACACACAAAGTAAACGCATGTTTCTCCCATATAACTAATTAAGGTGTGTATTATATAGAAATAGAGATCAGTGAATGTGAAATCACGACATGACAATCTGTAATTCAGTGGTTCCTTTAATTATTGAAATTATTTTCCCCAGATACAAATCACTACATAAAATATAGTTTGTAATGTGACTAGTCCATATATTTTTGCAGTCTGCCTATCTACTGATTAAATTTCTAATGGACGGAGATATTCATCAAAGTCATTGCAAAAAAAAAAAAAACAAAGTGGTGTATACGGAAAGAAAAATGTTCAAGGATTTTATTAAACATCATGATCGTGTAGCGTGGTGTCAAGTCGCGATTAACTATGAACACCAATAAAAGAAGACTACGTGCCAGTTAATTAATAAAATCCCCGTAGGTCAATATCATAAGGCAGATGATGGCTGTAGTCGAGATATATTTGTTGGTGATCTCGTGGTATCGAATACTTAATAAACAAATACTTTCCTTGATTATCACTTGAAAAACAGAAATAGTTAGAAGATAATACAAAGAGTTGTAACCAAAAGATTTTTCGTGTAAACGACTACTTATTTACATTTCAAATAGCATGTGGTGGTCGGTGTTCGATATATTCCTTAAACTCCGTATACAGTTCGTCTCGGTAACCGTCACTAAATAACGTTCCAACGGTATATTAATCAGAAGGCAAAAACAAAGTGTTAGTTACGTTTATTATAGGACCACACACAGATATCCAAAATTACAGATGCGTTAAGCAAGCATGAATTAGTTGTGCCGAAAGGCAAACAGGCAAGCGAGCGATCGATCGAGTCATGAATATGAATAACATGGACATATATATACATAGTGAAATTAATGAATCACCGAGTCAATTAAGCGGTTAATAGTAAAGCTAGTAGCGTGAATAAATGCGTAAGCAGTAAGGCTTGCCGAGCATACATATTCATATAAGGATAACAATAATAAAGGTGCATACATTCGCAACAGTAATAAGGATACAATAAGTTATTATAGTGCAGGTGACTTTGTCCGTTTAATAAAGTTAATAAAAGGGCTTAACCGAATTAGGTGAGAGGAAACTCAATTGAATGTGAGTTGCTATAAACAATGTAACATTTAAGCACAAAATAAATAAATAATACTGTGTTATGATGATTGTTATCTACAGGAAGGAGTAAATATTTGTACATGTATATAATTAGTACTTGTCTCAGAAGGAATAAACTGAACGAGAGACCTGAGTCGAATAGTTTTTCATCCTTGTTATGTGATATCAAATTTTGAAATTTAACAAATATCACATGAGGACAAAATATAGTGAATAAATTTTATAGATAGTATGATGATTAGAAGTATAGAAATTATAGTATTGTCGTTTGTGCTACTTATATAGACATAAGTAGTATATGACGTGAGTACTAAACACAATATCTGGCAGCAGAGAGACAAGAAGATCGAACAATAAAGAATGAAAATAGAATGCAATTTGTATGAAAATGCAAGAACAAAGGGATTCTGAGTTATTTGAGACAATTGAGGTCATTTAGGATCAGGGGTATACTGTCGTTTAGGGTCTCAGGCTTATAACTGTATACTATTTTGAGATCATCAGCATGTAAGTGTGGTTCCCCAAATGTTATGGTGTAATATATATCGTTTAAATACATAAGAAATAAGAGTGGGTCTAATACGTTTCCCTGGATGACTCCACTAGTTATTGGTCTAGGTGATGAGAGACAGTCATTGTACTTCACAATCTGTTTACGTTCGGTTAAGAACAAAGCAAACCATGAGTACAGTGGGTCGCTTATTCCGAAGGACTTTAGTTTGACGAGAAGCCTTCTATGTGGGACCTTATCAAAGGCTTTTTTAAAGTCTAAGAATAGGACTGATACAAGGAGTCCGTTTTCTCCTTTCAGAGTTATATCATTCAGGTAGTCTACTAGGCATGTACCGCATGATCTTGGCCTAATGAATCCATGCTGGGAGGTCGAGATGAGATTATTAGTAAGTAGATGTGACTAAGCGAAGGTCCAAATAAAGACGTATTCACTACTTGTCTGGTTTCTTCTATCAATAGCACAACGGTTAACTGCAGGCACAAAAATCTCTCTTTAGATCTAGTGAAACAGGTAATTCTGATTGTATGCGGTACGCCTCAACAGTAACCGTATCCCTCAAACATAGTCGTCTGTTATACATCACTGATGTGATGACTAGCTAACTCGTCGACGCTGGCACAGAAGTTTGTGTTTTCCCAGCAAATCTAAACGACCGAATGCATGAAGCACTTTTCAACTTACGGGTGGCCAATTTAAAACCGATCGCTACAAATGCTGACCGGTATATTTATCATAACATGGGTTCACGCGAACCCATTTAATGGATCATCGTTGTTGCAGGTGTTTCCGTACCAACCATTATTATAGGCCTGCTACAACATCAAAATCTACTCATCTGCACGCATAAGCAGAGGTCAGTAGACGGAAATACTGAGCTATCTGTTTGTGTGAGTCAGGCTGTCCTTGTCATTATTATTACTATTATTGTTTAGGCCACATCGAAATCTCCGTTTTCCAAGTGCTGAACCACAAATTAAAGAAATACATAGACATCTTTTACACGAGCGGCAATGGATGGATAGTAGAAGTATATACGCAAATATGTCAACATATACATTCGATGAAGCCTAAGTGACCAGAGATGATGAGAATACTCAGAATTCATTGAGTAAGCAGTGATTACCTACAACAACAACGAAAACACAAACAAACAAACGATAAATTGATGCATTTCATCAGTTGTAAGACGCCAGAATCAGATTATATATCTGTATATCGAGTCATGAAATGATGGTTGAATATTTATTGACTTACCACTGAATACAATGATATCTCAATCTATGGATAATTTTGTATTGTTATATAAAGGAAGATTGTCGTCAACCACCCTATTCATTAGTTCGTTATTGATAGTGAACAAATCTTAAATTAATATGGTAATAATTACAAACACGAAAACTTCGATAAGAACAGCTGATGAATATTCAATGTAATTGCATGGTAAACTGATCAAAATCAAAACTACGCATAATCACGACACTTCAGTTGTTCAATTGTAGTTCAAAACAGATCAGTAGGATAATAATCGAATTCAACACTAATCTCAATCTGACTAATTGAATGAGATAAACTTTGCTGATCAACATCGATATCAGAGATTCTATGCAAGAAAACAGAAAACCGTATATTCTTTATCTAACAACCAGTATAGTAGACATCATCAAGTTATTGAATTTAGCGATCACATTGTAAACGGATGTTAGAAACATTGACAGATAAAGAATAACATAAATTAACAATAAGCCATTTATTTAATAGATATGATTTCGAATCAATATGATGGAAATTGTGGATCCTGTATACACAGATCTACACTTTTCAACAATATTCATCCTTCAATTGTGTATATGGTACGTTTGGATCTGTCAGGATATAAGGTGATGAATATGACAGAAAAACTGAGCATGACCTCCGTGTAAGTATGCTTGACACAAATAACCAAACATATGTTCGGCAAGACCATCCACGTCATCACGCAATACATGACTGGGTAAAGAGAGAACTCTGCTAATTACCGATTGACTAATATCAATCCAGTCATTTCACGAATCACGGAGAAGTTTGAAGTGAACAGTTTCTAAGATTATTTACTGAATCAAAAACATGTTTGTAAGCAACAATACGGTTTCTTAACAATTACGTCTTGGATAACCTGTTACTTTGAGTTCCTTGATCACCTGACGCAATCTTGTGTTATACTACAACATTGTAGGGCCAGTGAAATTCCACTGAGCCCTAGCCATTGAATATCGAACAAAATCATCAATCCTCGTCAATGTCAAGGACAACCAACGCACATCAGTTAATCGTTCGCCATGGACTGGCCGATGCGACAGTGGTCTTACCTTCGCTTGTATCTACTTTAACTAATATATTTCTGTAATAACGTCCTCTGTGTTGTACAGTCTTCAAAGCATCTATAGTACCTTGATACGTCGATGGGGTAATCTATGTAAGGTGCAGACCACGAAGTGTGACTTCGACGTTAGCAAGTTTGTCACACCACTGACGTCTAACTCGAGTAAGCCTCCAATCATTTCGACATAGATCATCCACGCTGGTGATCTACAACATAATGTGATCCTTCATTTTGACACATCTCAGACAATCTATAAAGCATACCATCGTATATAGTATTATCAACTGAGTTGGCTTATTCAGACACCTTTAATCATTTATGAATGAAGAGGATGATGATGTCGATGGGTGAGAGAAAGCAGTACAGTTGTCAACATCCAATCACACACTAGACAATTATTCAACTGTGACGGCTTGTGACAGTGACGCGTTATCATTATTTCAACAATCAAGAAAATCAACTATGTATTTCACTCATGTTTATTTCGGTTCAATTCAATATTATCAAAAATAAACAAATGTGTTCATTGTAATGATTTCAGTATAACAGACGAACAATCAGTTCTCGGAATTCTTCATGTAACCTGAAAACGAAATGAGAAAATGATAGACAATGATTAGATACAAATACAATTGTAGAAATGGATAATCGGACGACATATTGTGTCCTTGAAATGGGTTGATGATTAACTGATGTCTGTATTATATTTCAATTCACTAAACAAAGACTACTTACCGAAATCAGTGAATTGTGTCTTCATTCAATGAAGGAAAGGATTATAAATTTCATCACCATTGTTAGGCTCTTCCTCATGACCATCTTTCTTATCAATATTGATATTAATAATAATGTTATAATCATTATTATCACCACTTTCGATTCTCTTAACTTTGTTTTCATCCGATTTGTGGGTATTATCACCATGATTTCTTATCTTGACATATCGCGGTATTCCAACGTACTCTATACCCATTACATCGTGTTCTGACGTTTCACCAATGTTCTGTTTTTGAAGATGTGAACGATCTGAACGTGGGTTTGGTGAAAGAAAAATGACTGGTTAACTTACACTGATATTAAAAATAGGTATTCACGAGACGGAAACAGACAAGTCAGACTAAATCTTGATTTTCCTCCTCGTACACAATTTTCTCGACTTTTTTCGGCGAGACTCTAATTTATGGACGAGACAATCAGAAGCGTTTTAGAGATTTCAATGTTACGGCGCCAACTTCAGTGCTGAATGCTAACGTACGATGAGTTTACAAGGAATTTTGTACAAAACGTGATAATCGAACGGCTATTACAAATAAAACGCAAGACTATAATTTGTGGACGAACCAATCAGGTATAAGGTAACAGATCGCGGATGTTTACGTGAATGTCTTTTATCCATTTGGCTAAATATATTCCTGGCATTAAAGCTGACATCAGTTCGTGATGAAAATCCCATATATATAAATCCTGACTAAGGCAAATTATGACAATTATCGCGGACTGGATAATAAAAGCACCAGTAACACTGGCCTCCAGCCAGGTACTACAATATGCACGGATGTTTGTAGAGCGTACAGACTCCTACATAGGCTTGGGTACGTGCATCGTGTCGTTAGCCACAAGTAGCATTTTGTGTACTCAACAATCGAAGTGCACATGAACAATATTGAATCTATGTGGTCGAGACTGAAATAGTTTTTGAAACTATCATGGCTCCAGAAGCCGACCATTCTGTAGCCATATGGATGGTTTCCTCTACTACATGTACCACGATTTTAGAACCTCTGAACCTCCTTCTGACCTTGACAAGTTTTTGAACCACGTATAAGAAGAAGTGTGTCCATTTTATTTGCTTGGTTTTGTATAATAAATTTTAACCCTATACTTACTGTTTGCTGATTGAATATTATTCTCAAGGTTACTGAGATATCGTTCAAAGACCGTCCATAAATCAGAGTCTGGCACTTCTTCGTATTCAAATTCGTCTTTTTCGTCATCATGATCTGATTGCTTTTCTGTTGTCGATAATTGCAGGAATTCCTTTTCGCTTTCATCTTCTCCAAATGTGGCATTAGTGTTCTGTTGAACATCAGGTGAACTAGCTGAACGTGGATTTACAGAAAGAAAAATGACTGGTGAATTTACACTGATATTATGAATAGGGATTCACGAGACGGAAAGAGACAAGTCAGACTAACTTTGGTTTGCTTCCTCGTCATCATGATCTGATTGCTTTTCTGTTGTCGATAATTGCACGAATTCCTTTTCGCTTTCATCTTCTCCAAATGTGGCATTAGTGTTCTGTTGAACATCAGGTGAACTAGCTGAACGTGGATTTACAGAAAGAAAAATGACTGGTGAATTTACACTGATATTATGAATAGGGATTCACGAGACGGAAAGAGACAAGTCAGACTAACTTTGGTTTGCTTCCTCGTCATCATGTTCTGATTGCTTTTCTGTTGTCGATAATTGCAGAAATTCCTTCTCGCTTTCATCTTCTCCAAATGTGTCATTAGTGTTCTGTTGAACATCAGGCGAACTAGCTGAACGTGGATCTACAGAAAGAAAAATGACTGGTGAATTTACAGTGATATTATGAATAGAGATTCACGAGATGGAAAGAGACAATTCAAACTAACAAATGATGCTTCATTCCGAATACTGTAACAACAACACTCATAACCCATTGTCAATTTTCACCAAACAGTGTTCTCGTATTCTATATGCAGTAGTCCAAGCACATTGATGAGTTGATTTAGGATCAAACCATTTTATTCTCCAGTCAAATGAATTACTCAGCTAAATTTCCCTCAATCGTATTCATCAAGCACAAATGTGACTTATCCTAACAAATCACCATCTTAACAATATCAGTCTTACATATTATAGTATATATCTACGGAACATTCAGAACTTACGTTTATATGCGTGAATGAATGGAACGACCACTGTGAGGAATAACATGCTGAATACTATTGATAAACGCATTGTGTTTCACAAATGAAGTGAACTTGAAATGGAGTGGAATGGATAGTTGGTCAGATAAGAAACACTCCATCCTTATATACTGATACGCACCTATGAGATCTAATCAAATGTGTGAAACTAATTAGATGAACCCATTTGATTGATGTTCTCTTCTTCTGGTTCACTCAATAATTTCTTACTAAAAATGCAAATGGAATGTTCATATTGGAATGTGATTATTCGTATATTCTTTTGTACATCAATAACTACTACAACAAAGACAACAAATTCTACGACTACTAATGGTGCTTATAGTGATGCAACTGTTAGTTTACATGACTACATTCAATCGTTGACAAGGCTTCCGTGAGCATGCTCACCTCAGTTGAGATCGCGATATGTATGCCAATTAAATTTCACAATCCATTTAACATCATGGACTCGGTACCTGTCTAACCGTGGTTATTTCGCGATACAAACCATGAAACGCAACAATTCACACGATTTGATTTGGACTGTGAAATGGTATATCTCACCTAAATCATAGTTAGTGAGAATATACTATTATCGATGTATTCAGCTCTTACGAATTCGTTTTTTTAAACCACATTGACATGAGTCTACAAACTCTATTGACACAACAGTGAAACGTGCACAATCTTCCAAGTTGAAGACGACGAACGAACAGACTGTACATACATCGAAATTAACAGAAACTTAATGCTATTTAACTAAATCCATTGTCATTTGACACCCGTTAGTGAACAAAAACATTGCACTCAGATATGCTACCAATAAAAACAACTTCCATGGTGAGAGAATAAGCTACTTGAGTAGACGTTGAATGACAATCAAAGGAGCTCTGAAAAATCGGATAACTCGCTTTGCCGAGAACGTCACTGGACATTCACAGTATTGGAGAAACGCACTCGACAGGAGATGAAACTCACAGTCATATCGATGATATGGCAGAAACCAGACCACATATAGTCTATAATATATGAGAACGCAGGTGTGGACAACCAAATATATTTAAATACAAAATTAAAGAATGTTTTAATAAAGTGCGAAAACAATGCGCTAAGTCCGTCATTCGCGAATCCTTCATCAATTATTTCAAACTTCATTGCTTTTCATTGCCACCATATTCACTCTCTGTTCTCTTTCTCTTCGATCTTCACAACCTTCCTCTCTCCTGCATTACATTCCTAACTTTTGTTATATACTATCTATGTTGAAACAGGAATTTCCAGCAAGCGTAGAGAGACTATGACAAAACCTAATGAATTTCAATTCAAATCATTGAGATCCTATATTCCCACCTCAAAGCCAATATGAATTTGCTATTTTCAACTATTGTTGATATTAACTATACAAGTGAGAAAATTGATGAAAACACTATGAAGATCACATCATATATTTTAGTCGCCAAGTGATCAACAAACTACTAATTAGTTGAGTACAACAAAATCAGAGAGAATTCCACTCATAAGACCACTGATACTAATTATGCTGAAATTTCAAATTAGGCAGGTGTTGTTTAGCACTCATTTGAAAGAGACTATATAGCTGACAGTTCTCCGGTCATATTATCAAAGTGAGAAATTTTATCGTAATTATCTAATCTCAATAATTCACTACCAATTTTACCACTGAACACTACCTGGTAAATCAATTTAGTGGGTTGCCTTGATGTAAATTACGCCCACATTCGTAACTTTTCTGAACGTATTTTCATTGAAGCATCTGAAATGCGGAAATCGATAATATCCATTTCTTCATAACGACTTTCAATATGAGTCTAGAATCATTAATTTCAAGATAAATGTGAGACCTATCTGCGAATACAGCTCGTTCCTTCTACTCGTTCCGACAACTCGTTCTTACTTACATCAACTCAACATACTCCAGGTGGGACAAAGACAACTACATCTCCCTCGTGAAATTCCTAATACAAATCATATTTATCCTAAATTATGATTAATTTTCATTGAATTTCGCCCTGAAATCGGATTCTAATTAACTGATAATTGTATTGTATTACGATTAATTGATTGAAGTTTATCTTCCGTATTCAGTGAAGTGCTTCTTCTTTGGTTCAAAATAATCATTATGCCGCTTATCATCATTATTAGGCATTTCGTTAAAACTACCACTTTTACTTGTAATAATATGAATAATAATGTTCTGATAGTTATTATCAACATTGTCATCTTCATTCCCGTATTCACTTTTCTTAACGTTCACTCTTCCATCCAATTTGTCTACACGCATGACATTGATCACCACACAGTGATAAATCAATTGTGATATTCAGTTCTTTCAACTGTTCAACAGCTGCACAAGAACACACTGGACAACGAGTTCATCAAAGAACTCTTTGTTTTTGTACTTCAATTAAGCTTGATATTGGCGAATCCACCGGTCCCGATACAATGCATTCCAGGTTAGTAAATGAACTAGCTTACTTCATTACGAACACCTTAAGGATACATTTTAGTTTGTCCGTAACCTAGAGTCGATTATCAAAAGATCGGAAGAGCGTCATAGTAAGTCCTGTCTTCAAAACAGTTGCGAAACATAAAACTGAGAACTACCGACTCACTAGCATAACCAGCGTAGTTGTCGGAATTTCGGAAAGGATTATTCGGAAGGAGCTGTCTACGTTACTCGATATAAACTGGATCCTTTCGGAAATGCACCATGGTTTCCAAATAGGTTATTCTTGTCTCACTAACTTCTAAGTGGCTCATAAAACTGTTGTGCTGTTAAAGACTAAAACTTTCTACACGAACGACTGTTATATAAGTTGAAAAATTTTGGGGTTGCGGTAAATCGTTTGTTGTGGATAAACGGTTGTGCTGTTAACTTACATGGAAAACTGACCTGAATCAAAAATACGCATAATCACGACACTTCAGTTGTTCAATTGTAGTTCAAAACAGATCAGTAGGATAATAATCGAATTCAACACTAATCTCAATCTGACTAATTGAATGAGATAAACTTTGCTGATCAACATCGATATCAGAGATTCTATGCAAGAAAACAGAAAACCGTATATTCTTTATCTAACAACCAGTATAGTAGACATCATCAAGTTATTGAATTTAGCGATCACATTGTAAACGGATGTTAGAAACATTGACAGATAAAGAATAACATAAATTAACAATAAGCCATTTATTTAATAGATATGATTTCGAATCAATATGATGGAAATTGTGGATCCTGTATACACAGATCTACACTTTTCAACAATATTCATCCTTCAATTGTGTATATGGTACGTTTGGATCTGTCAGGATATAAGGTGATGAATATGACAGAAAAACTGAGCATGACCTCCGTGTAAGTATGCTTGACACAAATAACCAAACATATGTTCGTCAAGACCATCCACGTCATCACGCAATACATGACTGGGTAAAGAGAGAACTCTGCTAATTACCGATTGACTAATATCAATCCAGTCATTTCACGAATCACGGAGAAGTTTGAAGTGAACAGTTTCTAAGATTATTTACTGAATCAAAAACATGTTTGTAAGCAACAATACGGTTTCTTAACAATTACGTCTTGGATAACCTGTTACTTTGAGTTCCTTGATCACCTGACGCAATCTTGTGTTATACTACAACATTGTAGGGCCAGTGAAATTCCACTGAGCCCTAGCCATTGAATATCGAACAAAATCATCAATCCTCGTCAATGTCAAGGACAACCAACGCACATCAGTTAATCGTTCGCCATGGACTGGCCCATGCGACAGTGGTCTTACCTTCGCTTGTATCTACTTTAACTAATATATTTCTGTAATAACGTCCTCTGTGTTGTACAGTCTTCAAAGCATCTATAGTACCTTGATACGTCGATGGGGTAATCTATGTAAGGTGCAGACCACGAAGTGTGACTTCGACGTTAGCAAGTTTGTCACACCACTGACGTCTAACTCGAGTAAGCCTCCAATCATTTCGACATAGATCATCCACGCTGGTGATCTACAACATAATGTGATCCTTCATTTTGACACATCTCAGACAATATATAAAGCATACCATCGTATATAGTATTATCAACTGAGTTGGCTTATTCAGACACCTTTAATCATTTATGAATGAAGAGGATGATGATGTCGATGGGTGAGAGAAAGCAGTACAGTTGTCAACATCCAATCACACACTAGACAATTATTCAACTGTGACGGCTTGTGACAGTGACGCGTTATCATTATTTCAACAATCAAGAAAATCAACTATGTATTTCACTCATGTTTATTTCGGTTCAATTCAATATTATCAAAAATAAACAAATGTGTTCATTGTAATGATTTCAGTATAACAGACGAACAATCAGTTCTCGGAATTCTTCATGTAACCTGAAAACGAAATGAGAAAATGATAGACAATGATTAGATACAAATGAAATTGTAGAAATGGATAATCGGACGACATATTGTGTCCTTGAAATGGGTTGATGATTAACTGATGTCTGTATTATATTTCAATTCACTAAACAAAGACTACTTACCGAAATCAGTGAATTGTGTCTTCATTCAATGAAGGAAAGGATTATAAATTTCATCACCATTGTTAGGCTCTTCCTCATGACCATCTTTCTTATCAATATTGATATTAATAATAATGTTATAATCATTATTATCACCACTTTCGATTCTCTTAACTTTGTTTTCATCCGATTTGTGGGTATTATCACCATGATTTCTTATCTTGACATATCGCGGTATTCCAACGTACTCTATACCCATTACATCGTGTTCTGACGTTTCACCAATGTTCTGTTTTTGAAGATGTGAACGATCTGAACGTGGGTTTGGTGAAAGAAAAATGACTGGTTAACTTACACTGATATTAAAAATAGGTATTCACGAGACGGAAACAGACAAGTCAGACTAAATCTTGATTTTCCTCCTCGTACACAATTTTCTCGACTTTTTTCGGCGAGACTCTAATTTATGGACGAGACAATCAGAAGCGTTTTAGAGATTTCAATGTTACGGCGCCAACTTCAGTGCTGAATGCTAACGTACGATGAGTTTACAAGGAATTTTGTACAAAACGTGATAATCGAACGGCTATTACAAATAAAACGCAAGACTATAATTTGTGGACGAACCAATCAGGTATAAGGTAACAGATCGCGGATGTTTACGTGAATGTCTTTTATCCATTTGGCTAAATATATTCCTGGCATTAAAGCTGACATCAGTTCGTGATGAAAATCCCATATATATAAATCCTGACTAAGGCAAATTATGACAATTATCGCGGACTGGATAATAAAAGCACCAGTAACACTGGCCTCCAGCCAGGTACTACAATATGCACGGATGTTTGTAGAGCGTACAGACTCCTACATAGGCTTGGGTACGTGCATCGTGTCGTTAGCCACAAGTAGCATTTTGTGTACTCAACAATCGAAGTGCACATGAACAATATTGAATCTATGTGGTCGAGACTGAAATAGTTTTTGAAACTATCATGGCTCCAGAAGCCGACCATTCTGTAGCCATATGGATGGTTTCCTCTACTACATGTACCACGATTTTAGAACCTCTGAACCTCCTTCTGACCTTGACAAGTTTTTGAACCACGTATAAGAAGAAGTGTGTCCATTTTATTTGCTTGGTTTTGTATAATAAATTTTAACCCTATACTTACTGTTTGCTGATTGAATATTATTCTCAAGGTTACTGAGATATCGTTCAAAGACCGTCCATAAATCAGAGTCTGGCACTTCTTCGTATTCAAATTCGTCTTTTTCGTCATCATGATCTGATTGCTTTTCTGTTGTCGATAATTGCAGGAATTCCTTTTCGCTTTCATCTTCTCCAAATGTGGCATTAGTGTTCTGTTGAACATCAGGTGAACTAGCTGAACGTGGATTTACAGAAAGAAAAATGACTGGTGATTTTTTTACTGATATTATGAATAGGGATTCACGAGACGGAAAGAGACAAGTCAGACTAACTTTGGTTTGCTTCCTCGTCATCATGATCTGATTGCTTTTCTGTTGTCGATAATTGCACGAATTCCTTTTCGCTTTCATCTTCTCCAAATGTGGCATTAGTGTTCTGTTGAACATCAGGTGAACTAGCTGAACGTGGATTTACAGAAAGAAAAATGACTGGTGAATTTACACTGATATTATGAATAGGATTCACGAGACGGAAAGAGACAAGTCAGACTAACTTTGGTTTGCTTCCTCGTCATCATGTTCTGATTGCTTTTCTGTTGTCGATAATTGCAGAAATTCCTTCTCGCTTTTATCTTCTCCAAATGTGTCATTAGTGTTCTGTTGAACATCAGGCGAACTAGCTGAACGTGGATTTACAGAAAGAAAAATGACTGGTGAATTTACAGTGATATTATGAATAGAGATTCACGAGATGGAAAGAGACAATTCAAACTAACAAATGATGCTTCATTCCGAATACTGTAACAACAACACTCATAACCCATTGTCAATTTTCACCAAACAGTTTTCTCG
>CAMPQF010000075.1:0-20141 GCA_946903255.1 Schistosoma spindalis | reverse complement strand
TACTACTTTCTGTATGACATATCTTTTAAACTGAAAAACCTTCTAAAAGGAACATGAATGAACATAAACGATATTTAGCAACAAAAACCAAAGGGCTATCAAATATTGACTACATGGTTACCTAGTTGTTTAGACCTACTGAACTTATATGGACTTCCATTTTTTTCGAAACATAATGAGAAATCCAATAAGCTAAAAGTCAAAAATCGGGAAACACTAATTTGGTTGGGTTTGTACTTTTCGATTGCTGTTCCTCACAAGTTCCTTTGACCAGTTTGTATAAGTATATGTACATCCTCAACGGATGAATCAATGTAGTATTGTAATATGTTTGGATTTTGGCCATCAACAAACGGGAGAGTACAAACCCCTACAAATAAAGCCATTTGAAATGATTGAAATTTAGGTTCGAGTTTCGGTGTAAACATAAACGCCAAGATACAGAAATTCAATTGATGAGTTCCAGTTAGGACAAAATGGGTATTCTAAGTTTCTCTGCTAGCTTAAATTGACTCATGAATTCAACCATTAAAATTACTACAATCTCCAATGTCCCCATTCTGATACATACAAATATTCAAAAAATTTAAAGAAACAGCTTCCTGAGGTCTACAACTAATAATCCTAAGAAAATTTACTTAGAAGATATTGTGCAAAGTGTTACCGAGAATAGGTTTATTAGACAACTCCACTAGATAAACTATTTCAATGATAATTAGAACCAATTATTCTCTAATAATGTAAATGTTCAGCTACTAATCAAGATAAAGAACTAATGACTGAATATCTCGAAGACAAATTATTACGTAATCTCTTTTCATTACTTACTTACTTACGCCTGTTACTCCCAATGGAGCATAGGCCGCCGACCAGCATTCTCCAACCCACTCTGTCCTGGGCCTTCTTTTCTAGTTCCATCCAATTCTTGTTCATTTTTCTCATATCTATCTCCATTTCTCGGCGTAATGTATTCTTTGGTCTTCCTCTCCTCCTTCGACCTTGAGGATTCCATATGAGGGCTTGTCTTGTGACGCAGTTCGGTGCTTTCCTCAATGTGTGTCCTATCCACTTCCAGCGCTTCTTCCTGATTTCTTCCTCCACTGGGATCTGATTTGTTCTCTCCCACAGTAGGTTGTTGCTAATAGTGTCCGGCCAGCGGATCTGAAGTATTTTGCGTAGACAACTGTTAATAAACACCTGTATCTTTTGGACGATGGATTTCGTAGTTTTCCAGGTTTCCGCCCATACAGTAGAACTGTCTTGACATTTGTATTGAAAATTCTGACTTTGGTGTTGGTTGCTAATTGTTTTGAGTTCCAGATATTCTTCAGTTGTAAATATGCTGCTCTTGCTTTGCCAATCCGTGCCTTCACATCTGCATCAGATCCACCGTGTTCATCGATGATACTGCCCAAATATGTAAAGGTTTTTACATCTTCCAAAGCTTCTCCGTCAATTGTGATTGGATTGTTACATGCTGTGTTGTATCGAAGAATCTTGCTTTTCCCTTTGTGTATATTGAGACCTATTGCTGCTGAGGCTGCAGCTACACTGGTTGTCTTCTCCTGCATTTGTTGTTGCGTATGCGATAGAAGAGCCAGATCATCTGCGAAGTCTAGATCATCCAATTGCATCCTAGCTATCCACTGTATCCCGTGCTTCCCTTCAGATGTTGATGTCTTCATGATCCAGTCGATCACCAGGAGAAAGAGAAAGGGTGAGAGTAAGCAACCTTGCCTGACACCGGTCTTTACTTCGAACGACTTTGTCAACTGTCCTCCATGCACGATTTTGCAGTTTAATCCATCATAGGAATTCTGTATGATATTGACTATCTTCTGAGGCACGCCGTAGTGTCGAAGAAGCTTCCATAGGGTTGTTCTGTCCACGCTATCAAATGCTTTTTCGTAGTCGATGAAGTTGATATAGAGTGATGAATTCCATTCAATTGATTGTTCCACAATGATCCGTAGAGTTGCGATTTGGTCTGTGCACGATCTATCCTTACGGAATCCTGCCTGTTGGTCTCGAAGTTGGGCGTCTACGGAGTCCTTCATCCTGTTTAACAATACCCTGTTGAAGACTTTTCCTGGTATTGAAAGAAGAGTGATTCCCCTGTAGTTGTCACAGTTGCTGAGATCGCCTTTCTTTGGTATTTTGACTAGAAGTCCTTCTTTCCAGTCTTTTGGTACCTGTTCCTCATCCCAGATCTTTCTGAAGAGAGTTTGGAGTATCCTTGCAGTTGCCGCTACGTCTGCTTTCAGTGCCTCTGCTGGAATGCTGTCTAGTCCTGCTGCTTTGCCACTCTTGATTTGTCTGATAGCCATGCTGATTTCTTCAATTGTTGGTGCGCCAACATCAATTGGGAGGTCCGTGAGTGCTGCTTCGATGTTGGGTGGGTTCAGTGGGGCTGGTCGATTCAAGAGTTCTTTGAAGTGTTCTACCCACCTGTTTCGTTGTTCTTCAATGTTGGTGATTATCTTGCCTTCCTTGCTTTTCACTGGTCGTTCTGGTTTACGGTGATTTCCAGAGAGTTTCTTTGTTGTTTCATACAGTTGTCTCATGTTTCCTTCTCTGGCAGCCTTTTCCGCCGTCATGCCAAATCTTCCACATATTTACGTTTGTCAGTTCTGATGCTCCTTTTCACTTGCTTGTTTACTTCTGTGTATTCAGCCTGTGCCTTGACTTTTTCTGCTCTTGTTCGACTGGTATTGATTGCTGCTTTCTTGTTCCTCCTTTCTTGAATCTTATCCAGTGTATCGACCGTGATCCAATCCTTGTGATGGTGCTTCTTTTGGCCCAGAACCTCATGACATGTTGAAGTGATTGCCTCTTTTATCTCTTTCCAGTTGCTCTCCATAGTAGTTCCTTCTCCATTGAGTAGATCATGAAAGGCTTGGAACTTATTGCTGAGGGTTATCTTGAATTTATTGAGTTTGTCATTATCCCGAAGAAGAGCCGTATTAAACTTTTGTGATATTGTCCTCCCCGTTGTCCAGTGCCTCTTGAGTTTCAATTTCATCTTGGCGACCAGCAAGTGATGATCTGACGCTATTATCAGTTCCTCTACTGATTCTCACGTCCTCCATCGTCCTCCTGAACTTTTTGTAGATGCAGATATGGTCGATTTGGTTCGGTGTTGTGATCCGGTGAAGTCCATGCGGTTTTGTGTATGCGTTTATGTGGGAATATAGTCCCGCCTATGACCAGTTTATTGAAGGCACATAGATTTGCAAATCTCTCACAATTTTCGTTCCTTTCTACCAGTCCATGTCGTCCCATGATCTCTTCATATCCGGTATTGTCAATTCCAACCTTGGTATTTAAGTCTCCCATCAGAATAGTCAGGTCATTTGTTGGGCACTTCTCGACGATTGACTGCAGCCTATCGTAGAATTGATCTTTAGCGTCTTCATTGTAGTCGTTGGTAGGCGCGTATCATTGGATGACGTTCATTGTAATGCCCTTTTCTTTGTTTTGAAGGAGGCTTTGATGATCTTTGGTCCATGAAATTCCCATCCTATAAGTGCATTTTGTGCTTGTTTGGACAGCATCAATGCAACTCCTTGTGTATGTGGCGCGTTTTCTTGTTCATGTCCGGAGTATAACAGCAGCTCCCCTGAAGCTAGTCGTTGTTGTCCAACTTGCGTCCAATGTGTTTCACTGATCCCAAGCACCTCTAAATTGTATCTCCTCATTTCTGCAGCAATTTGGAAAACTCTCCCAGTCTCCCACATTGTGCGAGCATTCCATGTACCTAAATAAATGGTTGCTCTGGTTGTCAGAAGGGGCATCGGCCTCGTGACTTCCGAAGAAACTCGGCTTTCATCATGAGGCGTCATAATTCTTCTAAACGAAGACCTCCTGACTCCCAGGGCAGAGTTTAAATGGTTTGAATAATTTTTTCTGGTTAGCGTTTTTTTAGCGAGTTAGTTTTCTACGGGATGGGGTCGCTAACCCCATGCCCAACCCTCCTCCTTTATCCGGGCTTGGGACCGGCAGTAGCCCCCGGAAAGGGACTCCAGGCGGAGTTTCTTTTCATTATTAACATTTAATTAACTTGTGAGAATATTATCAGAGCTTCATCAAACAAATTTTAATATGCGACCGTTAAAGTAACTAAGAACGAAACAGAACATATAGGTAGCTTCTTATCAATTACATCTAACCGACTCAAGTTAGACTATAGTGCACTGAGATGTCTAGCCTTCTAGCCTAATGACATCGCAACTTGATCGATGATTCTATCATACCTAACGAACAGAAAACAACACACTGATTACCACAAAAAGATAAAAAAGTTATCCCCAACTATATAAGTAGGTGACGCAAATCTGGTTGTACCCAGCCTCATACTCATAATCACAAGTTAAATATTTTGAGTGACTTGTTTCAAAATCGGTTGCACTGACGCAGATATATATATTCATTGTATATGTTCTCTTAAAACTCATGTTAAACGTTAATATTGAATTTTCATTTTCCGAATCTGTCTATATCTTTTAAAACCACTGGTGATGGATTGTCTTATAGCAACTCACGTTCAATTGAGTTTGCTCTCACCTAATTCGGTTAAGCCCTTTTATTAACTTATTAAACGGACAAAGTCACCTGCACTATAATAACTTATTGTATCCTTATTACTGTTGCGAATGTATGTACCTTTATTATTGTTATCCTTGTATGAATATGTATGCTCGGCAAACCTTACTGCCTACGCATTTATTCACGCTACTAGCTTTACTATTAACCGCTTAATTGACTCGATGATTCATTAATTTCACTATGTATATATATGTCCATGTTATTCATATTCATGACTCGCTCGCTCGTTCATTCACTCGCTCGATCGCTCGCTCTTGCCCTTGCTCTCTCTCGCCCGCTCGCTTGCCTGTTTGCCTTTCGGCACAACTATTTAATGCTTGCTTAACGCATCTGTAATTTTGGATATCTGTGTGTGGTCCCTTAATAAACGTAATTAACGCTTCGTATTCGCCTTCTGATTAATATACCGTTGGAGCATTATTTGGTGTGTATACGGAGTTTAAGGAATATATCGAACACCGACCACCACAGAATTGGTGATCCCAACGTGCGAGCAGGAATCAATCTTCGACGACGTAATCCAACTCCGAGAATCCAACGCACTTTATTTCAATTCGAGCTAGCATTTGGATTATAATCATTACTGTGGATTTATTATGTCACCATTTTAATTATACGTACATTATCAGACAAACATTATTGAACATAACGTTAATATTCATAATAAACAACGATATTTTACAAACAATTGATATTTTGGTGCAATTTAGTAAGTCCGTTCCTTGTTATTAATTGTACCATTTTGTATTATCATTGTTTTTATCGATTTGCTTCTCTCCGTGACATTTACATTATATACGTATAATTTTTGATCTTTATAATCATGTCTTCAAATAACGACACAATAGACCTTCCACAAATTTCGTCCGTGAGGTCCATGAATGTAACTATTCCTCCTTTTAAGATCACAGATCCTGAACTTTGGTTCATTAGACTTGAAAATTATTTTTTGGCTAACCTCATTCACTTACAGAGAGATAAATTCGGTCTCACAAGCACACTCCTTCCAGACGAAGTAGCAGATAGCGTACGAGAGGCGTTAGCGAAACCAGACATCGAGAAGCCGTACGATGTACTAAAGCAAGTAATAATTAAAACTCTCTCTCTAAGTGATCAACAAGCTGTCGAACAACTTCTTAACCAAGTACAAATGGGAGATAGAACCCCATCACAGCTAAAAACGTATATGAAAAGCCTGTTGGGCGATAGGCAAATAGACATTAACCTGTTTTATCAACTGTGGCTTAGGCGACTTCCGTCAAGTGTACAGCAGATCCTAGCCGTCGGAGATACGGACGCCGATATAGACAACATAGCAAAAATAGCCGATAGAATATACGAAAGAACCAAACAAACAAGCCCTCCATTACACAACGTGACGGTAGATGATAGACTTAGTACTCTACAGAAAGAGGTAGAAGTCTTATGCCACAAGCTGACAAAACTAAATCAGAGCGATACACAAAAAAAAAAGTCGCGAAGTAGGTCGAGAGATAGAAGTCGATCATGTTTTAGGAGACGCTCAGCTCCTACAATATGTTGGTACCATCAAACTTTTGGCGACAAAGCTCGAAACTGCCGACCACCGTGTAAATTCAAACGATCACACCGATTGTCGGTAAACGCCGCGACAACTAGAACAGCTCCTAGAAACAGTCGTTTGTTTTACGTTCAGGACAGAGTAACAGGTGCTCAGTTCTTAGTGAACACTGGAGCAGAAGTAAGCGTTGTGCCTCCAGTGAGTAACGAAACGCGAAATATTAATACAGCGCAAACGCTTAAGGCAGCAAATAAATCCGATATAAAAACATATGGCAAGCGTAAAGTAACCTTGAATTTTGGTCGTAGCGCTTCATTCCGCTGGGAATTCGTCATCGCAGATGTATCCGTACCTATAATTGGTATTGATTTCTTAAAGAATTTCGACTTACTAGTGGATACCCGACGAAACCGGCTCGTGAACGGAGACCATTCAGTAGTGATAAAAGGAGTGACAACCGATTACGTATCCATGAATTTAGTAGTCTCAAAAGACAAAAGCGAGCCATATAGAGCGCTTCTAAATGAGTTCACTGATTTGACGAGAGCATCATACGATAACAGAGATCTTAAACACACTGTACAGCACCATATTATAACGAAAGGTCCACCGACCAACGCAAGACCACGGAGGCTAGACCCAAATAGGTTGAAGATTGCGAAACGAGAGTTCGAAAAATTGATGAAGCTTGGTATCGTAAGACCGTCTAATAGTCCCTGGGCATCCCCGTTGCATATAGCCAACTATGTACAACGTCTAAAGCAACATATGGGTGATCTGAAGATAACGCTTCCGAGGCAACAGCAACATCGTGTCTACATGCCAAAACGACTGACCGATAGTACCCATGTGTTTATCAGAAGAGATAATGTGCAGCGTCCCTTACAACCGGCCTACGATGGTCCATTCAAGGTGATTAAAAGAAACGATAAAACTATTACGATAGAAAAAGCTGGAAAAACGGATGTAATTAGCATCGACAGAGTCAAACCAGCTTTCATCGAAACCGACGATCAGACAGTATATACAGATACTTCGAAAACCGTCGAACCACCGAAACGCGAGTTCCAATCACCAACGACATCGACCAACACAAACGAAGAAAATCCAGTAACGACGAGATATGGCCGAAGAGTGAGATGGCCGCAACGATACATAGCTACGATTTTGAATTAATAATTTCTTTCACCTCTTCTAATGTAAATTTCATCTTCATTTTCTATGTACAAATCGAAAATTTTAGCTTATCTATTATTATATTCAACATATTTTATGTATTCTTCCGATCTTCCGTTATGATCTTATTTGGCCTCACGGACATACACATACCAACTCAAACTTACACATATTTTTAATAACTTATACGATAGTTCTATCATATATATTAATTTCGTAAATTTCGATATTTCCCATCTTGTTAAATTTGACATTTTTTTTCGCAAACACAGACACTTTTGTATCTTTGTTTGCTGGGAGGAGCTATTATAGCAACTCACGTTCAATTGAGTTTGCTCTCACCTAATTCGGTTAAGCCCTTTTATTAACTTATTAAACGGACAAAGTCACCTGCACTATAATAACTTATTGTATCCTTATTACTGTTGCGAATGTATGTACCTTTATTATTGTTATCCTTGTATGAATATGTATGCTCGGCAAGCCTTACTGCCTACGCATTTATTCACGCTACTAGCTTTACTATTAACCGCTTAATTGACTCGATGATTCATTAATTTCACTATGTATATATATGTCCATGTTATTCATATTCATGACTCGCTCGCTCGTTCATTCACTCGCTCGCTCGCTCGCTCTTGCCCTTGCTCTCTCTCGCTCGCTCGCTTGCCTGTTTGCCTTTCGGCACAACTATTTCATGCTTGCTTAACGCATCTGTAATTTTGGATATCTGTGTGTGGTCCCTTAATAAACGTAATTAACGCTTCGTATTCGCCTTCTGATTAATATACCGTTGGAGCATTATTTGGTGACGGTTACCGAGACGAACTGTATACGGAGTTTAAGGAATATATCGAACACCGACCACCACAGTCTGACTAAACAGAATTCTTCACAATGATCTTTCGTCACTTCTTATCAGTTGTCTTAATTCGACAATACATAAATCCTGACGAAACAATGGATTCGTAACATCCGGATCTTAATGCAAACTAGAAGTTAAAGGTTGAAAATAAAGTGACTGATAAATGTTGAGCATAAAACACACAAGTAAAAACACTTAATGGAACATACTTTAAAGAACTGTCGACATGATTCAAAGTGTTTCTGTAAAACTGGATCAAATATACGCATATGCGGCTCTTTGGTAAATAGTAATTGATTTGCAATATTTTGCATCATTTTCCCAATCAGAATAAGACCACGTTTAACACGACTTGGTGGTTCAAAATCCAATATTCCACTTTCATACGGAGATACAACAGCTGGATTAATAAATCGTAAAAATACAACTGTTGACAAAACATTTAATGCTTGATCAGTAGATTGATTTCCATAGCCTAAATGACCAATTAGTTTGTATAAACATCTGCACATACATCGTAATCTAGATGGGAAACTAGTAAATAAGCAAGAATTAAAATAATGTTTGTTTTACACATGTTAGAACGATTTTAAATTAAATTAGACATACAATTACAAGTGTTTTTAACTAATGGAACGTATGTTCAAAGATTAAATGTTCTTTAAGCTGATATCACTTCGTTATCACCAGTAGTGTATGTTCATGATTATTTATATTGTTGAAACTATTGTAAACACTACAAGAATGATTAAATTGATGTTGGAGTATGAAAGACTTACCTAAGTAAAACCAATTAATTTAAACAAAAAATAACTTTTTTACATTTGACTTTGACGAAATCACAAAAAAATTTAAAAATCAATGAATTTAAAGAAACACAGATTGGAAGAATAAATTTGACCGTAAAACATAGAAAAATACTGATGCATGTTCGACGCAATCAACGTAAACGTGAATTTCTTTAATAGAATAAAAAACATGTTGATAATTTCAAGGGGTTAATGGATTGTTATAAACATATTTTAAGACGATCTAATGTCAACTGAAATCTACTGTGAATTATCATAACTCATAAGTTGAATTTGAAATGAATTGGATTATGACGTTGATATTTTGACTGAATTTTGATTAGTCGCGGTTAGCACATGCGCACTTTATGAGGATATAACCGATTATGACACATATAGTGCAGAAAAGATGAGACGTGGTTGGTAGTTGAATTTATGGTGTGTGTTTCGTCCTATTCCGGAACTAATCAGTTAGATGTGCTGGGTTCTAGTCGCAGGATAAACATCAAATCTGGGATGCTGGTACATTAAGATGACGATCTCCAAACAAGAGGAAATACGTGTCCTGTAATACACTGCTAGCCATATTCCATCTACTCTGCACTCACCATTACTCATATTTTGTCCGAGAATTTATGCGTACGCAATAACATGTAAGATTCGAATTTTAAACAACGGGGAAATTCAGTTATCAGAAGTTCAGTTAACAGTAAGAGCTAATTTTTTCCAATTGTATCTCTTTCTTTTTAATGATATGCATAGTTTAAATTGATAAATATTCATTAAAGTAGAAATATCTGCTTTTCGTGTATAGTGAATTTTTAACCGTTCAGAGCCCAGTTTCTCATAACTAATGATTAATTGCTAATTGATTATTTTCACACTATATGCTTCATCACTCCAATCTAAGGTTAGTCTGGTGGTGCGAATTTCCTTGTTGGTTTTTCCTGAATAATCCCAACCTACAAGTGTGAATTCTAAGTAATGTCTCAAATAAACTTATTGTGAAAAATGTTAATAAATCGGGATGCAGAGGTGAGTTCACGTTTTTTGCAACTCGGTATTATACATTATGATAATATTTGTGAAATTTGTATATGAAATAATACTAGCGATTGAAATTAAAATAAACCCAACTTTCGATTCAGGAACGTTGTCTTGACTTCTGGGTATTAATCAAAATTATCAAAGAATATATGATGCTCAACAATCGAATCTAATCTATGCCATCTGTAATTTTAATGACAAAATACTCAAAGAAATTTTACCAGAACAATGGTGGATAGAGATAGGGTATAATTACTCGTTAATGATGATTTTTCGAGTCGTGGCTAGTTAAATACCATCTTTTCTGTCCAAGTTGTCCTAATGAGCTCATCTATACAGTGCTTATGCTGTCACTCTATCTTCATGAGTGCGAAAGCATTTCTGAAGTATTTTGGTCCCTTCAAAGTTGATCATGTGTCCTGAAGTCCGAAAAACTCCTGAACGAAACTTTGGGATGATTTAAATTTTAATCTCTGAGATTATTTCAAATATAGTTTTCACAAATAATATCTGCTCTATACTCGGTGCATGAATTGTCTATTGATATTCGTATAAATTTTATGATATTAATTTTATTTTACAGTGCGGCATTTTAATATTGGTATTATTCTCCGACTGACATTTTAATCAATACGGTACAAGTCTTATGTTTTCCAGTGTAATATTTTTCCGGGTCAATATGCTTCTACCGATTAAGTATGAACTTCGTTCAGTATGATACGTGTGAAATTCCGTCCAGTGCGCCATTTATATCATTTGAATTATTCTTCATGATATTCTTATGTATTTTACAGTTACGCTGTGTAACTTTTCATTTATATGGTGTTTGTGTGCTTGAAATCAGTAACTCTGTTTGGTTTAGTAACGACATGAATTTGTTCAGGAAACAAGTGTTCGGTGAATCAATATATATTTATTTTTACTAATCGTCATGTTTTCTCACTAAGGATCGAGGAATTAAGGCGATTCGCGTTTCCAAGTTAAGACAGTAGGATTGCAGTTACAGCAAAAGAGACGCTAGTTATCACACAGGTCTATCATTTAACTTTTCCCAAATCTCGAGAATTTCTTCTAAATATTTCGTACTTTCATTCCTCGATTTCTAAAATTGTTATCAAATAACATTCGCCCTATACTCAGTTTCTCATCATCACTGATATTGTTTCAACCAATCTGCTTTTCTCTATATCGTTTTTGGTGTACTGTTGTGAAGTGTGCCCAAATGAACCGATGCACATCTATCCTAAGCGTTGCACAGTGCATGAGTAACCATGATCATTCACTGGTCTTCAATGATTACTGAATCATGAACCACTTGTTTGTACTGAAGGATGTTAAACTATTATATATTGCTTTATTTGATTGAATAGTCGTTAATCAATCGCCTTTGGTATAGCTAAATATAAATCTGAACCAAAATAAACAAAGCAGTTTATCACTATGATCGAGTGGTTAAATGGTAAGCTGCTAAATATTTCAGGTCGATCAAATCGATCAATGAATAAAATGCATATTTAAAATGTATGTTTTAATATTCTTACCTATCTACAGATTTAATTAATTTATTATATAATAATTCAGTTGCGAAAATCAAGTTGTTTTGATTATCTTCCAGATTTTCGTTTGATTGCAAAAGTCTTGGATCAACTTCATAAGATAAGTTTGATTTGTTTTGATTGAATTTTGTTATATCTTCCAACAATTCATTCGTACTAATTGATGACATTTCACTTAATTGTTGCATGTAGTTGTAGTTAGAAATATTGTCACTCTTGATAGTGTTGACTGATTTGTTATTGACATCATTTTTCCCTGCTGTTGTAGCCATCACTGGTGGTGGTGGCGGTGGTGCCAAAGTTACATAAGCAGCTGAGTTTCCGGCATCTCGTCTAACTAGCTCCATAAGTACTGGACCTAATACTGATTGTAAATAATCGCGTCCAAATTGTTTAAAACAATAGTTCATTATTTTACTTGTCATTGTATTACCACGTAATGGTGCTTGCATACTATCAGCTGATTCCAGCTAGATGTTAAATAAATATAATGAAGATGAATAACAATAAAAGTTGTTAATTTAATAAGAATGATTTTAGTACCGAGGAATACCTTTTCTCTTGGTTTCAATGATATTAAATCTCAATGATTAAGATCATGAGTCAGTTGAAGCTAGACCACCATGGAAAACCTGGAAGCACTGGACGGCCGTTTCGTCCTATTATGGGACTCCTCAGCAGTGCGCATCCACGACCTCGCCCCCTGCGAGATTCGAACCCAGGACCTACTGGTTTCGCGCGCGAGCACTTAACCACTAGACCACTGAGCCGGCATCCAACGGTGTTAATGTCTAACTTCAACTAATCCACGAAATCGAGCGATTTCGTGGATTAGTTGAAGTTAGACATTAACACCGTTGGATGCCGGCTCAGTGGTCTAGTGGTTAAGTGCTCGCGCGCGAAACCAGTAGGTCCTGGGTTCGAATCTCGCAGGGGGCGAGGTCGTGGATGCGCACTGCTGAGGAGTCCCATAATAGGACGAAACGGCCGTCCAGTGCTTCCAGGTTTCCATGGTGGTCTAGCTTCAACTGACTCATGATCTTAATCATTGAAATTACTACAATCTCCACAAAACCCCTTCTGATAATAATCAACATATGCTCACTAGTGACTGGCTTCAAGAGGTATATCCTGGAGTTCTAGTGAGAAGTAGTGACCAGTGGAGTTCAACCGGATCTGTTGTGAGATACTGACTCACAAATGACGATGATGGATGTGTCGCTCGATTTCGTGGATTAGTTGAAGTTAGACATTAACACCGTTGGATGCCGGCTCAGTGGTCTAGTGGTTAAGTGCTCGCGCGCGAAACCAGTAGGTCCTGGGTTCGAATCTCGCAGGGGGGCGAGGTCGTGGATGCGCACTGCTGAGGAGTCCCATAATAGGACGAAACGGCCGTCCAGTGCTTCCAGGTTTTCCATGGTGGTCTAGCTTCAACTGACTCATGATCTTAATCATTGAAATTACTACAATCTCCACAAAACCCCTTCTGATAATAATCAACATATACTCACTAGTGACTGGCTTCAAGAGGTATATCCTGGAGTTCTAGTGAGAAGTAGTGACCAGTGGAGTTCAACCAGGTCTGTTGTGGGATAGTAACTCACTGAAGACAATGGTGGATGTGTCGCTCGATTTCGTGGATTAGTTGAAGTTAGACATTAACACCGTTGGATGCCGGCTCAGTGGTCTAGTGGTTAGTGCTCGCGCGCGAAACCAGTAGGTCCTGGGTTCGAATCTCGCAGGGGGCGAGGTCGTGGATGCGCACTGCTGAGGAGTCCCATAATAGGGCGAAACGGCCGTCCAGTGCTTCCAGGTTTTCCATGGTGGTCTAGCTTCAACTGACTCATGATCTTAATCATTGAAATTACTACAATCTCCACAAAACCCCTTCTGATAATAATCAACATATGCTCACTAGTGAGCTGGCTTCAAGAGGTATATCCTGGAGTTCTAGTGAGAAGTAGTGACCAGTGGAGTTCAACCAGGTCTGTTGTGGGATAGTAACTCACTGAAGCCAATGGTGGATGTGTCGCTCGATTTCGTGGATTAGTTGAAGTTAGACATTAACACCGTTGGATGCCGGCTCAGTGGTCTAGTGGTTAAGTGCTCGCGCGCGAAACCAGTAGGTCCTGGGGTTCGAATCTCGCAGGGGGCGAGGTCGTGGATGCGCACTGCTGAGGAGTCCCATAATAGGACGAAACGGCCGTCCAGTGCTTCCAGGTTTTCCATGATGGTCTAGCTTCAACTGACTTATGATCTTAACCATTGAAATTACTACAATCTCCACAAAAACCCCTTCTGATAATAATCAACATATGCTCACTAGTGACTGGCTTCAAGAGGTATATCCTGGAGTTCTAGTGAGAAGTAGTGACCAGTGGAGTTCAACCAGGTCTGTTGTGGGATAGTAACTCACTGGAGACAATGGTGGATGTGTCGCTCAATTTCGTGGATTGTTTGAAGTTGAACATTAACTCAGTCGGATGCCGGCTCAGTGGTCTAGTGCTCGGGCGCGAAACCAGTAGGTCCTGGGTTCGAATCTCGCAGGGGGCGAGGTCGTGGATGCGCGCGGCTGAGTAGTCCCATAATGGGACGAAACGGCCATCCAGTGCTTTCAGGTTTTCCATGATGGTCTAGCTTCAGTTGACTCATGATTTTAATAATTCAAATTACTACAATCTCCACAAAACGCCCTTCTGATAATAATCAACATATGCTCACTAGTGACTGGCTTCAAGAGGTATATCCTGGAGTTCTAGTGAGAAGTAGTGACCAGTGGAGTTCAACCAGGTCTGTTGTGGGATAGTAACTCACTGAAGACAATGGTGGATGTGTCGCTCGATTTCGTGGATTAGTGAAGTTAGACATTAACACCGTTGGATGCCGGCTCAGTGGTCTAGTGGTTAAGTGCTCGCGCGCGAAACCAGTAGGTCCTGGGTTCGAATCTCGCAGGGGGCGAGGTCGTGGATGCGCACTGCTGGGGAGTCCCATAATAGGACGAAACGGCCGTCCAGTGCTTCCAGGTTTTCCATGGTGGTCTAGCTTCAACTGACTCATGATCTTAATCATTGAAATTACTACAATCTCCACAAAACCCCTTCTGATAATAATCAACATATGCTCACTAGTGACTGGCTTCAAGAGGTATATCCTGGAGTTCTAGTGAGAAGTAGTGACCAGTGGAGTTCAACCAGGTCTGTTGTGGGATAGTAACTCACTGAAGACAATGGTGGATGTGTCGCTCAATTTCGTGGATTAGTTGAAGTTAGACAGTAACACCGTTGGATGCCGGCTCAGTGGTCTAGTGGTTAAGTGCTCGCGCGCGAAACCAGTAGGTCCTGGGTTCGAATCTCGCAGGGGGCGAGGTCGTGGATGCGCACTGCTGAGGAGTCCCATAATAGGACGAAACGGCCGTCCAGTGCTTCCAGGTTTTCCATGGTGGTCTAGCTTCAACTGACTCATGATCTTAATCATTGAAATTACTACAATCTCCACAAAACCCCTTCTGATAATAATCAACATATGCTCACTAGTGACTGGCTTCAAGAGGTATATCCTGGAGTTCTAGTGAGAAGTAGTGACCAGTGGAGTTCAACCAGGTCTGTTGTGGGATAGTAACTCACTGAAGACAATGGTGGATGTGTCGCTCGATTTCGTGGATTAGTTGAAGTTAGACATTAACACCGTTGGATGCCGGCTCAGTGGTCTAGTGGTTAAGTGCTCGCGCGCGAAACCAGTAGGTCCTGGGTTCGAATCTCGCAGGGGGCGAGGTCGTGGATGCGCACTGCTGAGGAGTCCCATAATAGGACGAAACGGCCGTCCAGTGCTTCCAGGTTTTCCATGGTGGTCTAGCTTCAACTGACTCATGATCTTAATCATTAAAATTACTACAATCTCCACAAAACCCCTTCTGATAATAATCAACATATGCTCACTAGTGACTGGCTTCAAGAGGTATATCCTGGAGTTCTAGTGAGAAGTAGTGACCAGTGGAGTTCAACCAGGTCTGTTGTGGGATAGTAACTCACTGAAGACAATGGTGGATGTGTCGCTCGATTTCGTGGATTAGTTGAAGTTAGACATTAACACCGTTGGATGCCGGCTCAGTGGTCTAGTGGTTAAGTGCTCGCGCGCGAAACCAGTAGGTCCTGGGTTCGAATCTCGCAGGGGGCGAGGTCGTGGATGCGCACTGCTGAGGAGTCCCATAATAGGACGAAACGGCCGTCCAGTGCTTCCAGGTTTTCCATGGTGGTCTAGCTTCAACTGACTCATGATCTTAATCATTGAAATTACTACAATCTCCACAAAACCCCTTCTGATAATAATCAACATATGCTCACTAGTGACTGGCTTCAAGAGGTATATCCTGGAGTTCTAGTGAGAAGTAGTGACCAGTGGAGTTCAACCAGGTCTGTTGTGGGATAGTAACTCACTGAAGACAATGGTGGATGTGTCGCTCGATTTCGTGGATTAGTTGAAGTTAGACATTAACACCATTGGATGCCGGCCCAGTGGTCTGTGGGCTGTGTTCGCGCGCCAAACCAGTAGGTCCTGGGTTCGAATCTCGCAGGGGGCGAGGTCGTGGATGCGCACTGCTGAGGAGTCCCATAATAGGACGAAACGGCCGTCCAGTGCTTCCAGGTTTTCCATGGTGGTCTAGCTTCAACTGACTCATGATCTTAATCATTGAAATTACTACAATCTCCACAAAACCCCTTCTGATAATAATCAACATATGCTCACTAGTGACTGGCTTCAAGAGGTATATCCTGGAGTTCTAGTGAGAAGTAGTGACCAGTGGAGTTCAAACCAGGTCTGTTGTGGGATAGTAACTCACTGAAGACAATGGTGGATGTGTCGCTCGATTTCGTGGATTAGTTGAAGTTAGACATTAACACCGTTGGATGCCGGCTCAGTGGTCTAGTGGTTAAGTGCTCGCGCGCGAAACCAGTAGGTCCTGGGTTCGAATCTCGCAGGGGGCGAGGTCGTGGATGCGCACTGCTGAGGAGCCCCATAATAGGACGAAACGGCCGTCCAGTGCTTCCAGGTTTTCCATGGTGGTCTAGCTTCAACTGACTCATGATCTTAATCATTGAAATTACTACAATCTCCACAAAACCCCTTCTGATAATAATCAACATATGCTCACTAGTGACTGGCTTCAAGAGGTATATCCTGGAGTTCTAGTGAGAAGTAGTGACCAGTGGAGTTCAACCAGGTCTGTTGTGGGATAGTAACTCACTGAAGACAATGGTGGATGTGTCGCTCAATTTCGTGGATTAGTTGAAGTTAGACATTAACACCGTTGGATGCCGGCTCAGTGGTCTAGTGGTTAAGTGCTCGCGCGCGAAGCCAGTAGGTCCTGGGTTCGAATCTCGCAGGGGGCGAGGTCGTGGATGCGCACTGCTGAGGAGTCCCATAATAGGACGAAACGGCCGTCCAGTGTTTCCAGGTTTTCCATGGTGGTCTAGCTTCAACTGACTCATGATCTTAATCAATGAAATTACTACAATCTCCACAAAACCCCTTCTGATAATAATCAACATATGCTCATTAGTGACTGGCTTCAAGAGGTATATCCTGGAGTTCTAGTGAGAAGTAGTGACCAGTGGAGTTCAAACCAGGTCTGTTGTGGGATAGTAACTCACTGAAGACAATGGTGGATGTGTCGCTCGATTTCGTGGATTAGTTGAAGTTAGACATTAACACCGTTGGATGCCGGCTCAGTGGTCTAGTGGTTAAGTGCTCGAACGCGAAACCAGTAAATCCTGGGTTCTAATCTTGCAGGGAGCGAGTTCGTGGATGCGCACTGCTGAGGAGTCCCATAATAGGACGAAACGGTCATCCAGTGCTTCCAGGTTTTCCATGGTTGTGGTCTAGCTTCAACTGACTCATGATCTTAATCATTGAAATTACTACAATCTCCACAAAACCCCTTCTGATAATAATCAACATATGCTCACTAGTGACTGGCTTCAAGAGGTATATCCTGGAGTTCTAGTGAGAAGTAGTGACCAGTGGAGTTCAACCAGGTCTGTTGTGGGATAGTAACTCACTGAAGACAATGGTGGATGTGTCGCTCGATTTCGTGGATTAGTTGAAGTTAGACATTAACACCGTTGGATGCCGGCTCAGTGGTCTAGTGGTTAAGTGCTCGCGCGCGAAACCAGTAGGTCCTGGGTTCGAATCTCGCAGGGGGCGAGGTCGTGGATGCGCACTGCTGAGGAGTCCCATAATAGGACGAAACGGCCGTCCAGTGCTTCCAGGTTTTTCATGGTGGTCTAGCTTCAACTGACTCATGATCTTAATCATTGAAATTACTACAATCTCCACAAAACCCCTTCTGATAATAATCAACATATGCTCACTAGTGACTGGCTTCAAGAGGTATATCCTGGAGTTCTAGTGAGAAGTAGTGACCAGTGGAGTTCAACCAGGTCTGTTGTGGGATAGTAACTCACTGAAGACAATGGTGGATGTGTCGCTCGATTTCGTGGATTAGTTGAAGTTAGACATTAACACCGTTGGATGCCGGCTCAGTGGTCTAGTGGTTAAGTGCTCGCGCGCGAAACCAGTAGGTCCTGGGTTCGAATCTCGCAGGGGGCGAGGTCGTGGATGCGCACTGCTGAGGAGTCCCATAATAGGACGAAACGGCCGTCCAGTGCTTCCAGGTTTTCCATGGTGGTCTAGCTTCAACTGACTCATGATCTTAATCATTGAAATTACTACAATCTCCACAAAACCCCTTCTGATAATAATCAACATATGCTCACTAGTGACTGGCTTCAAGAGGTATATCCTGGAGTTCTAGTGAGAAGTAGTGACCAGTGGAGTTCAACCAGGTCTGTTGTGGGATAGTAACTCACTGAAGACAATGGTGGATGTGTCGCTCGATTTCGTGGATTAGTTGAAGTTAGACATTAACACCGTTGGATGCCGGCTCAGTGGTCTAGTGGTTAAGTGCTCGCGCGCGAAACCAGTAGGTCCTGGGTTCGAATCTCGCAGGGGGCGAGGTCGTGGATGCGCACTGCTGAGGAGTCCCATAATAGGACGAAACGGCCGTCCAGTGCTTCCAGGTTTTCCATGGTGGTCTAGCTTCAACTGACTCATGATCTTAATCATTGAAATTACTACAATCTCCACAAAACCCCTTCTGATAATAATCAACATATGCTCACTAGTGACTGGCTTCAAGAGGTATATCCTGGAGTTCTAGTGAGAAGTAGTGACCAGTGGAGTTCAACCAGGTCTGTTGTGGGATAGTAACTCACTGAAGACAATGGTGGATGTGTCGCTCGATTTCGTGGATTAGTTGAAGTTAGACATTAACACCGTTGGATGCCGGCTCAGTGGTCTAGTGGTTAAGTGCTCGCGCGCGAAACCAGTAGGTCCTGGGTTCGAATCTCGCAGGGGGCGAGGTCGTGGATGCGCACTGCTGAGGAGTCCCATAATAGGACGAAACGGCCGTCCAGTGCTTCCAGGTTTTCCATGGTGGTCTAGCTTCAACTGACTCATGATCTTAATCATTGAAATTACTACAATCTCCACAAAACCCCTTCTGATGATATTAAATCTATATTGATTGCTGAATTGTATTTTCTTATTGATATATATAATCATGATCTTCGGATAAAGTCAACATACTTCCTAGCTGACAGTAATATGAATGAAAGCTCAAACATTTGCTTATTCTATTTGTCATTGACAGAAGATAAGTTTGGTAGTTTGAAAAATATTTACCGTCCTAAGGACAACTTACATTTGCAAACTAAAGTTTCAATTTATGGACTATGAAGTCAGGATTCAGATCTTACTCAACAGGTATAAATCTAAAGTCAAGCAAAATGATTACTAAGTACAATGGACTAGTACACAGTTGAACTCGTCACAATAATATGGTGGCATATTTAACGCCGATAACTGTGTGATTAAATGTTGGTTTCATTTTTGCACGTCAGGATTGAAATTAAAAACATTTCACACATGTTATGTAGGATTACCCTTTCGTGATACCTCTGTACATGTTTTCTTTTAATAAACTTGTTAAGCTACCTTCTTTTCTAGTTATAATTAAATGATAAATAAATCTCAGATAAGATTCATATAAACTGTAGAGCTACTTTCATTATTTTAGTAGTTTGATGAAACTAACCACAAAATAACAAAAGAGCCATTTGGTAATTGATAATTGTGTTTGGAAAATGCCGTTACTAAAAATTATAAGGGTTGATTAATATCTAAATTTAAAATCTTATAATAGACGAGACTTTAAATGTAATGTTTATGAAGCTGCTGAATTTACTTGTTGAAATATCCAGTCCCAACGGAGTCAATAAACATTAAGTAAACAGATAAACGACATAATCTTTAGGAATTACATTAATTTCTACTTATCTCATAACACTGAAATTATAACAAAATTACCTTGGAAATTTTCAAGTTATCATCTATTGAATGATATTGGTTCTTGACAAATATTAGTACTGTTGCATTGATGTTATAGGTAGTATGTGTATTTTGCCGGATATGTCACTGATATTTTGATTAATATAATCTTATTACGA
>CAMPQF010000074.1:0-21693 GCA_946903255.1 Schistosoma spindalis | reverse complement strand
TACACAAACACATTTAGCTTCATCTTAATTTTGTATAAGTACTTTTTCCAAACAATAGTAACTACTCCATTCAGTTTACTATTTTTTGTGCAAACACAGACATTTTTTTCTATATATCTTTGTTTGCAGGGGGGAGCTATTATAGCAACTCACGTTCAATTGAGTTTGCCCTCATCTAATTCGTTTAAGCCCTTTTGTTAACCTAGTAAACGGACAAGGTTATCTGTACTTTAACAACTTATTCTATCTTTATTATTGTTATGCTTGTATGAATAAGCATGCTTGAACACTGTTGACTGCCCACGCATATATTCATCCCACTAACCTTATTATTATTCGCTTAATCGATTCGATAGTCCATTCACTTTTCTATATATATACATGTATATTTAACACTCTACACATTTTTCCACACATTCTCACACAATCATGGTTTGCTGACTCATTCGCCTCTCTGCTCTGTGGTTTGAGTTGCCTGCTAATAAAACTGTAGTAGCTGCTTCTCTTTGCCTTCTGATTTCAACTACCGTTGGGGTTTATACGATAACGGTTACGAGGGTGATTGGTCAACGAAGCACAGCCACTACAAGCCATGCTGATTTCTTCAATTGTCGGTGCGCCAACATCAATTGGGAGGTCCGTGAGTGCTGCTTCGATGTTGGGTGGGTTCAGTGGGGCTGGTCGATTCAAGAGTTCTTTGAAGTGTTCTACCCATCTGTTTCGTTGTTCTTCAATGTTGTTGATTATCTTGCCTTCCTTGCTTTTCACTGGTCGTTCTGGTTTACGGTGATTTCCAGAGAGTTTCTTTGTTGTTTCATACAGTTGTCTCATGTTTCCTTCTCTGGCAGCCTTTTCCGCCGTCAATGCCAAATCCTCCACATATTTACGTTTGTCAGTTCTGATGCTCCTCTTCACTAGCTTGTTTACTTCTGTGTATTCAGCCTGTGCCTTGGCTTTTTCTGCTCTTGTTCGACTGGTATTGACTGCTGCTTTCTTGTTCCTCTTTCTTGAATCTTATTCAGTGTATTGACCGTGATCCAATCCTTGTGATGGTGCTTCTTTTGGCCCAGAACCTCATGACATGTTGAAGTGATTGCCTCTTTTATCTCTTTCCAGTTGCTCGCCATAGTAGTTCCTTCTCCATTGAGTAGATCATGAAAGGCTTGGAACTTATTGCTGAGGGTTATCTTGAATTTATTGAGTTTGTCAGTATCCCACAGAAGAGCCGTATTAAATTTTTGTGATATTGTCCTCCCCGTTGTCCAGTGCCTCTTGAGTTTCAATTTCATCTTGGCGACCAGCAAGTGATGATCTGATGCTATATCAGCTCCTCTCTTTGTTCTCACGTCCTCCATCGTCCTCCTGAACTTTTTGTTGATGCAGATATGGTCGATTTGGTTCTGTGTGGTGTGATTCGGTGAAGTTCATGTGGTTTTTGTGTATGCGTTTATGTGGGAATATAGTCCCGCCTATGACCAGTTTATTGAAGGCATATAGATTTGCAAATCTCTCACCATTTTCGTTCCTTTCTCCCAGTCCGTGTCGTCCCATGATCTCTTCATATCGGGTGTTGTCAATTCCAACCTTGGCATTTAGGTCTCCCATCAGAATAGTCAGGTCTTTTGTTGGGCACTTCTCGACGATTGACTGCAGCCTATCGTAGAATTGATCTTTAGTGTCCTCATTGTAGTCGTTGGTAGGCGCATAGCATTGGGTGACGTTCAATGGGACATGCTATCGACCATCGGGTAAATCTGTCAACCGCGGTGAGGATATGAGTAAAGGAGTTTGATGGTGGTAATGGACCGACGATGTCTAAATGAACATGTTGAAAACGTTTGTCAGGAAGCGGAAATTTACCAACAACACTTAATGTGTGTCTTTGTACCTTACTACGTTGGCACTGTAAGCAGTTTCTGGTCCAACGTTTTACATCCGAATTAATTTTAGGCCAAACGAAACGTTCCGTTATCATTTTAGTGGTGGCTCTTATTCCTGGATGCGAAAGTTCGTGTAACTGTCGGAATACTTGTCGTCGACAGGCTTCAGGTACAAAGGGGCGCTGATTTCCAGTTGATACGTCGCAGATTATCGATGCGTTGGAGAAAGGGATAGGTACCGGTCTAAGGATCAAGTTAGACTTTACTTTGCAGGCTTCCAGTTCTGCATCGTCTATTTGGAGTTTAGCAAGCGTTTCGAGGTTAATATCTGGTTTGCGTATCAGAGTGTTGATATCCCTGCGTGATAATCCATCGGCGACGACGTTGCTTTGTCCTTTAATATACTGGATGTCTGTGGTAAATTGAGAAATATAGTCAAGTTGCCTGGCTTCCCGAGGTGAATGGCGATCATAAGATACATTAAAGGAGTAAATTAAAGGCTTGTGATCAGTCATTATAGTGAACGGACGTCCTTGTAATAAAAAACTGAAGTGTTTTACTGCAAGATAGATAGCAAGTAGCTCACGTCCAAAAGTGCTGTAACGTTCTTGTGCCTGTGATAATCGTTTAGAGAAGAACGCTATGGGCGTGATGACGTCTTTTACCCGTTGTTGTAGCACTGCCCCAACAGCTTTCTGCGATGCATCTGTGCATAGAATTAAATTTGTCGTAGGGTCAGAGTTGAGGTGCTGTAACATAGTGGCGTTGGATATAAGAGATTTAGCTTTCTCGAATGCAGTTTTAGCATCGGTCGATAAGTTGAATATGTCGTTTTTGGTTTTTTTCGTCACTTGGTTGTCGGCTTTTAACATGTCAGTCAGAGGTTGTAAGGTTTCAGCGCAATGTGATAGGAATCGTCGGTAGAAATTACACATTCCAAGGAAACGGCGTAATGCCTTTAGTGAGGTAGGTTCAGGGTAGTTGATGATGGCGTCAACTTTCTCCTGTAGTGGTCTTATGCCTCGTGAGTCTATGTAATGTCCCAGAAACTCCAAGGCAGGAGCGCCGAAGATGCACTTGGAAGGATTAATGACGACTCCATACTGTTGGAAGCGATCGAAGAGGGTTTGTAGGTGCTGAACGTGTTCCTCGATCGACGCGCTAGCTATAAGAACATCATCGATGTAGACAAAAACAAAGTCGAGGCCTCTGGTTACCTCATCCATAAACCGTTGGAACGTTTGGGCTGCGTTTTTTAACCCAAATGGCATTCTCAAAAATTCAAACAAGCCAAAAGGTGTGATAATGGCTGTTTTTTCAATATCTTCAGGTGCCACCGGAATTTGGTGATATGCCCTGACTAGGTCAAGTTTTGAAAAAAAATGTTTTCTATATAAGTTAAGCGAAAAACCATGAAGGTGAGGAATAGGGTATCTGTCAGGTGTCGTTTGGTTATTTAAACGTCGATAATCGCCACATGGGCGCCAGTCCTGATCTTTCTTTGGTACCATGTGTAGTGGCGAAGCCCATGGGCTGTTTGATTGACGGATGGTACCCAGTTGCATCATGTGTTCAAACTCTCTTTTGGCAATCTGAAGCTTATATGGGGGCAGTCGCCTTGGTTTGGCGCAGACGGGAGGACCAGTAGTAGTAATGTGATGAAGTATGTGATGTAAACTGCCTTCCTTTCGATAGTCAACCTTGGTGATGCTATCATATTTAGTTAAGAGGTCGACGAAAGGTTGATTATTAGGCTTAATTAAACGTACTCCATGAATTTCGTAAATGTTAGCAGTAATGCCGTTTACGTGTAAACGTGTCTGGTTGTCGATTAGTCGTTTGGCGCGCACGTCTACTAGCAGATTATAGGCAGTAAGGAAATCTGCTCCCAGGATTGGCTGTTTGACCTGTGCTACTACAAAGACCCACGTGAAACGTCGTCTGAGACCGAGGTCGATTATTAGTGACTGTTCCCCGTAAGTCTGAATGATTGTTTCATTCGCTGCTTGGAGTGTATTCTTGCTGGGGGTGGTATGTTGCCGTCGGGAGAGGTATAGAGGGATAATGCTTATTTCGGCTCCTGTATCGACTAAGAAGTCTGAGCCCGAAATTCTGTCCCTGATGTGAAACAGACGGCTAGTAGCATGGCCAGAAGCAGTCGCCGCCATTACTGTCTGGCAGGCCAGTTTCCCTGTAATTCGTGACTGCTTGTAGGGAAAGTGCACGGCTTGGTACAACGTCGTGCTTTCTCACCATACTTCTGATGGTACCAACAAACGCCAGTTGGTCTTTTTGGAAATCTAGAGCGATGTCGCGATCCTGACCTTTTTCTAGGAATTATCGAAGTTGGTTTCGTGGTTATCATAGCTATCGAAGCACGTAGTGATTCAATCTGATTTGTGAGTTGTGCTATTTGCTGTTGTTGGAGGCTAATAACATTACACATATTATCTATACCAGTAGTTTGTACAGAATTAACAACTTGGTTATCTGGGTAGATTTCAGTTATTTTATCAGCCATGTCGGCTAACTCAGTCAGGTTGGCTGAATTAACAGTTACCATAAGAATCTGTCTGACATTGTGAGGTAGCCGTTGAAGCCAAAGTTGTTTGAGTATATTCTCGTCTAATTTATAAGGACCAGACAACTCTTTCATGTATCGTAGTAATTGGGATGGCTTTTTATCTCCCAACTCACAGGAGGTTAATAACTGTTGTAGCCTTGTTTCGTCTGATGCGGAAGTTCTCTGAATCAATGCAGCTTTAAGTTTATCATATGGGTCGTTTTCAGGCACTTGAGCAATAAGATCTCCCACTTGTGCAGCTATGTCAAATGGGAGTGAGCTTACAACATATGCGTATTTCGTAGTTTGTGCGCGTATGTTTTTGGCTGTAAATAAGGCTTCAATCTGACAAAACCACATCCTAGGGTTGCTAATGCCAAACGCAGGAAGATTAAAATCTGAGATGGCATTAATGGAAGTTAGGGTTTTATCTTCAGACTGTGATGTGGAGAAAGGATTAGCTGGGAGAGAGTCCATTGTAAGTGATTTAGTACAAATAAAGCCGTATGAGATATAAACAAAATGGGTAAGCCGAAAATAATAATAAAAATTATAATAGCATAACAAATAGCATAAACACACGCTCACTAATTAACTCTGGGGAAACGTTGGGGTCACCATTTAATTGTGGTGGACCACCCAATATATTATTTCAAAATATTAACAAGGTTATCAGATATCAATGAATTCATATTGAAATATATCAGTTAAATGCGATAAATACAATAAATATATAAGAACGTTACTTAATACAGCTACTTGTGCGTGTTCGATTTGATCTGGTGGTCTTTTACCACAATTTTTGTTTCGTTTAATATTCCATTTATCATGATAATCCGAAGGTCAGTATGTGTATGTGGCTGCAGTCTATAAAGTAGATAACATACGTATTAATTATTATGAATAATATCCACTAAGCAGATGAGAATAGCAATGGTATGTATAAAGTGTATTTGATAATGTATAGCGGCGAGGGCCGTGCTAGTGTACAATGAACGGAAAGTGAAAACAGCGTGTGTCAGTGTGGTGTTTGAATGAACTAATGACTCCTTTGTACCTGTTGAATGTTTGATTTCGAATTCTAAATACAGTACATTCGTTGGTGCTTGTGTAGTACTTCTTGATAAAATTGCGTTATCCCTGGGATTATTAGTTCATACTATAATTCAAATACTTCTAATTATCATATTGGCGTCGCGATGGGGCCTGCGATGGAACAGTTAGATATTCATTCGGATTTTGATGCTTATGAGGATTACTTTGAAAGGTTCGAATTCTGGGCTATGACCAAGGAAGATGATGAGAATATTAATATTGTGGCACATTTTCTCACATTCATCGGAAAAGAAGCATATAGCTTAATAAAAATTTTGGCTTTACTGGAAAAGCCCATTTCTCTTCCTTATACAACTCTCAAGGAACTACTTCTAGACTATGCTAAGTATACAAATTTCGAATGCGGTAAAGGGAGATTTCGTAAAATAATTCATGAGGATATAAAAAATTCTACTACATTACATCACCCCATCCCAGTGCATACTCAAGGTTGTGCAGTTCACGAAGATGGGCACAAGTTTAGTCAATGTTTTTCTTGTGGCAAGTTCCACCCTTTTAATTCATGTAAATTTCGTAATTGTAAGTGCTTTAAGTGTGGTGATGTTGGACATATTCAGTCAGTTTGTAATACTACTGTTCATCTTGCTGCAACTAATATTAAGTCTTGTGATTCTGATTCTATTAAGTTGAATATTTATAATGATCATTTATCTTTATCGACGATTTCAAAAGACAGTTTAGAGTCATATAGCAGTTCAGAGTTAAATGAAACTCAAGATTCTTGCGAGACAACAATTTCTAATGAATCAACCTATCAGATTTCTCATGTTTTTGTACCAGATATGGTTTTTCCTAATGATTCACATATTTCTGGTGAAATTTCTTACAAATCTGGTGAAAATATTTCGAATGAACCTAATGATGATAAAAAAAACTGATGTAGTTTTGATAGATGCTGATTTTTCAAACGATCCTTTACTCTGCAATGACATTCTTAATAAATTCGAGGAAACTATTTCAGAAGAATCGAATCTTGATGTCATATCAAACGTTGTTTGTCCTCATGATGCATTTGTTTCTTGTGAGAAACATGTTCAATGCGAAGCACGAGTGTTAAATGAGTTAGAGTCTGATTACAATTCAGATGATTCCATATCAATTATTGTTTGTCCTTATCATAAATTCACTTCCAATGTTTACTCTAGTCAAATTGAGAAAGATGATTTAAATGAAGCCACATTATTCATAACTTGGGGATATGAAGATCCGACATTATTTCGTGGGGGAGGATAGTCTGAATGTCTATGGTTGAAATTCTAGGTAGCAGTACTTTCAGTACTCAACGGACATGATGATTGTACACAATCCCAGAAATCAAGTGAGTCTGTTCCGATTTCAGTTGTTTATTCTAATAATAATGAGTGCATTCTAGATAATACAGAGTCTTTATCCAATACATTGTCGGACAGACACAGCATGAACTTGAGGAGAAGACGTACAATTGATTACAGACACTTAGACTCTAATTTAAGCTGTGGCGGATGTGGTGTTTGAATGAACTAATGACTCCTTTGTACCTGTTGAATGTTTGATTTCGAATTCTAAATACAGTACATTCGCTGGTGCTTGTGTAGTACTTCTTGATAAAATTGCGTTATCCCTGGGATTATTAGTTCATACTATAATTCAAATACTTCTAATTATCATAGTCAGTATATATAGAGAGCGCCTGTAATAATTAATGTCACACACATAAACAAAAAGTACAACAATCTCATAGTGAATGTACAAGCTGTGAAATTTAACAAAATAAATACAGATAGTATCAAAAACTGTTTACAAAATAAGTTTGTCATACCATCTCCACAGCCTAATCACTGAATGCTTGTTTCAAAACTCGGTTTCATCTTTCAAACACATGCGATCATGTTAGCGTAGCATGACGACTGAGTATTGTTTAAAAGAACTATGAGTTCTGTTTGACAAAATGCTTTTCCTTTTTCATAGAGTAGTGTATGAGTATGAACTGCGTGTTTGACTGGTCGTACAGTGAGAGAGTGAATTATTGAACATATTCACACATTGTAGTTATATTACTCGGTATACTAGAATTGACTAGGCACCAGCAGACTTGGATCGTGAAATTCATCGTTGATGAAATTTAGAACAAAAGACTGAAGCAACACCATTACGATTTCATCACAACAATTCAAAACTTTTTTTGATGTTCAAAAAAATGATGGTTATTGAATTGATAATTTCAGTGATCCACTGTTTGAAACACTTAATCACAAACATCCGACGATTTGAAAATGAGTTTCTAATGGGACTCTTTATCATATGTAACACTACAATATCGCTTCAAGATGTGCAAACACCAAATTGACGTTGAATTTTCATCAAACAGTAGTGATAATCTTGTACAAATAGAAGGTAATAGAAGGCTAACAAATGATTGTTCATGTAGGTCAGTGTAAAGCGGAATACAAATAACATTTGTTACCTTCTTCTCCACAATGAATTCTAGCATAAAAAATAAGGTGATTGTTGACTGTACTGTTAAGGCAGGTAAGTATATTATATGAATTTCAATTTGATTCACTAATATGACGTTGTGTTTTTTATCTGAACTATTTCAGATACAGTTTTTCATCTGGCCAGTTGATACCGCTCTATTTGGTCGTGTTCATTTTGAAATTTTTCGACTGCCATGAATTTTGTAAAAATCCTGCATTACAGACATATGAAAAAGTAATTTTTGAAGGTGATGCGTATAAATATGTAAGTAGTCAGTCACATTCCAATACACATATTCAGTCACATTATTATTACTATTCACAGATTATTCGCCCTTATCAAACTCTTCCAGTTGATAGTGGCAGGTTTGAGAAATCGGTCACTGTTAAGGTAAGTTCACTACATTTTGCAATGGAGTTACTGATCTGTATGTTTGTATATGATCAGGAAATCACTTCGAAATTCCCGTTTAAAGTTTACGGAATTGATGTCAGTAATTTCAAAATCACGACTTTTGGTAAGGGAATCATTTTCTTTGAACTAAAATTGTTACTGACTTTTTGTTTATTCACATTTCATTCCATGAATCAATGTTGTTTTATTTTCTTCAGCAAATCAGTTTCATGCCTTTTCTAACATTCAACACTTCTACTGATATCTTATATTGTTCACGTTGTAAACAGTTTTATGCCTTACAACAAGCTTTTAGTCTTCAGTTAATTTCATAGTCTTTCATTCATTCACTGTAGATTATCAATCCAATTGCATGTTTTCATTCGATAAACACAGGTGCAATTACCATGTTCCATGGAAAAAAGAACTTAGGATCACTTAATACTGATGTATTTGGCCAATCCGCAACTGAAACCGAATTTTTGGATCAGAGTGAGTTCTCCTATTATTCAGTGATATTTTCCTTTTTTATTTCTCACGTTTATTCTGCATGAATAATTCAGTTTTTAAAGTGATTATTTCATGAGAGCTGACCAGTACACAGTGATTATTTTGTTTTGGTTATTTGATACCCTAAAATGTATTCACAACACGTATTCATTACTGTTCAGTGAAAATGTTAAGTAAAACAGCGACTCATTTCAAAATAAACACAAAGTGATTGATTGGAAATAATATGTCGAATGATGTAATTGCTAAAGTTGAAATCCTCTACTCTTCCGTCCGTTCAAACTACCTTAAAACAGATGTCTCATCAATACGACACTTCTCGATAGAGTCAATGAATCGAACTGATCACAGGTACAACAATAAACGATGTTGTGCGAGAAATCGGCTTGTAATGTTGAAGCACATGAACTATCGAATTATATTTGATGTCCTTCAAATTTTTTCGGTCACTTACTTGGTTCTTAAAATTTTAATGTCTCTTAGTCACTGTCTGTGAACTATTGGATATTCAACACTTTCTTGATTATCACATTAGTATGATCATGAAGTTTGAACACATTTTCATCCTCAAACACTGAATCAACGAAAAAACATAAACAGTTAGCTAGTGCAACATGAGTGATTCGAACCGGACCACCTAGGACATCAAAATGAAGTTCATTCATTTTGTTCAGTTATCGCAATTAATGACATGCGAGTGGCATTTCTGAGTAATAAATCATCAGGTTTCTAATTAAATCTGATAGTTGGAGAGATATTCACATTGTCACAATATTCACTTTAATTACCCATGAGACAATCGATCCTCTGTACACATGACTTGAGCTGTGGAGTGTTTGTTTACAAACAAAACATAGTATTTTATTTGTTTATGCAACACATAGACATATAAGTGTTTGTTAAAAATGAAAAATGAATAGCTTCGAATTAATCTTCTTAAGGATTTCTTAATTCGAATAAATAATATTTAGCAATGACCATGTGGTGAGTAATACAAATTTAATTATTTTGAAATACAGAATTATAATCAAGTTCCATTGAAGCCTGTCGACCAAAATGTTGCTCTGCATTCGTTTATCTAAAAGTGAAATGATATCCATACTAATCCATTTGTTACTCGTCAAATCTAGTATATCCCTGCTTATATCATGTGTTCTTTAGGTCTCAATCAATACGTTTAAACGATCAGTGGATTCCACATATAATTTTCCCTAATTTTCTAAAGTGGTTACATTTTATTACGTCTGTCAGTTTTTATAAAGAATTCAATAACGCAAAATGAACAGAAAAAGTGTGAGTAATTACAATGAATGATGTTGTCAGTGGTAATATTACACATGTGATTAAACAATCATTTTAAAGTTTGCTTACTTGTACCATTAACTAATGGTGGAAAAGAATATCTGACAGCGAGTGATTCCTCTGAAACAATGAAAGTAAAAAATGTGTTTCTATATGTGTATAATGAATATCCACCTCTTTCAGCAAACATACATTTTAACACAAAATGCGTTTGCACACAAGTTATCAACTGCTTTTCGAGATTTAAGTCAACCGATTCAATTAAATGGGAGTTTTCAAGGGTCCTTATTATTATTTTAACAATATGATGAGTATTTCAGTATAATCATATGAGAAGAAAATTTTATTTCTAAAACGTTGGTTTTAAAAGCTTTTGGCTAACTGTGAGATCGTTAATATCTATTCGACAATATACATACAGGATGATTTTCTGAAACTCTGTTATTCCAATGGAACATTATTCTCCCAATTAAAATATTTATTACTCAGAAATGCCACTCGCATGTCATTAATTGCGATAACTGAACAAAATGAATGAACTTCATTTTGATGTCCTAGGTGGTCCGGTTCGAATCACTCATGTTGTACTAGCTAACTGTTTATAATTTTTCGTTGATTCAGTGTTTGAGGATGAAAATGTGTTCAAACTTCATGATCATACTAATGTGATAATCAAGAAAGTGTTGAATATCCAATAGTTCACAGACAGTGACTAAGAGACATTAAAATTTTAAGAACCAAGTAAGTGACCGAAAAAATTTGAAGGACATCAAATATAATTCGATAGTTCATGTGCTTCAACATTACAAGCCGATTTCTCGCACAACATCGTTTATTGTTGTACCTGTGATCAGTTCGATTCATTGACTCTATCGAGAAGTGTCGTATTGATGAGACATCTGTTTTAAGGTAGTTTGAACGGACGGAAGAGTAGAGGATTTCAACTTTAGCAATTACATCATTCGACATATTATTTCCAATCAATCACTTTGTGTTTATTTTGAAATGAGTCGCTGTTTTACTTAACATTTTCACTGAACAGTAATGAATACGTGTTGTGAATACATTTTAGGGTATCAAATAACCAAAACAAAATAATCACTGTGTACTGGTCAGCTCTCATGAAATAATCACTTTAAAAACTGAATTATTCATGCAGAATAAACGTGAGAAATAAAAAAGGAAAATATCACTGAATAATAGGAGAACTCACTCTGATCCAAAAATTCGGTTTCAGTTGCGGATTGGCCAAATACATCAGTATTAAGTGATCCTAAGTTCGTTTTTCCATGGAACATGGTAATTGCACCTGTGTTTATCGAATGAAAACATGCAATTGGATTGATAATCTACAGTGAATGAATGAAAGACTATGAAATTAACTGAAGACTAAAAGCTTGTTGTAAGGCATAAAACTGTTTACAACGTGAACAATATAAGATATCAGTAGAAGTGTTGAATGTTAGAAAAGGCATGAAACTGATTTGCTGAAGAAAATAAAACAACATTGATTCATGGAATGAAATGTGAATAAACAAAAAGTCAGTAACAATTTTAGTTCAAAGAAAATGATTCCCTTACCAAAAGTCGTGATTTTGAAATTACTGACATCAATTCCGTAAACTTTAAACGGGAATTTCGAAGTGATTTCCTGATCATATACAAACATACAGATCAGTAACTCCATTGCAAAATGTAGTGAACTTACCTTAACAGTGACCGATTTCTCAAACCTGCCACTATCAACTGGAAGAGTTTGATAAGGGCGAATAATCTGTGAATAGTAATAATAATGTGACTGAATATGTGTATTGGAATGTGACTGACTACTTACATATTTATACGCATCACCTTCAAAAATTACTTTTTCATATGTCTGTAATGCAGGATTTTTACAAAATTCATGGCAGTCGAAAAATTTCAAAATGAACAAGACCAAATAGAGCGGTATCAACTGGCCAGATGAAAAACTGTATCTGAAATAGTTCAGATAAAAAACACAACGTCATATTAGTGAATCAAATTGAAATTCATATAATATACTTATCTGCCTTAACAGTACAGTCAACAATCACCTTATTTTTTATGCTAGAATTCATTGTGGAGAAGAAGGTAACAAATGTTATTTGTATTCCGCTTTACACTGACCTACATGAACAATCATTTGTTAGCCTTCTATTACCTTCTATTTGTACAAGATTATCACTACTGTTTGATGAAAATTCAACGTCAATTTGGTGTTTGCACATCTTGAAGCGATATTGTAGTGTTACATATGATAAAGAGTCCCATTAGAAACTCATTTTCAAATCGTCGGATGTTTGTGATTAAGTGTTTCAAACAGTGGATCACTGAAATTATCAATTCAATAACCATCATTTTTTTGAACATCAAAAAAAGTTTTGAATTGTTGTGATGAAATCGTAATGGTGTTGCTTCAGTCTTTTGTTCTAAATTTCATCAACGATGAATTTCACGATCCAAGTCTGCTGGTGCCTAGTCAATTCTAGTATACCGAGTAATATAACTACAATGTGTGAATATGTTCAATAATTCACTCTCTCACTGTACGACCAGTCAAACACGCAGTTCATACTCATACACTACTCTATGAAAAAGGAAAAGCATTTTGTCAAACAGAACTCATAGTTCTTTTAAACAATACTCAGTCGTCATGCTACGCTAACATGATCGCATGTGTTTGAAAGATGAAACCGAGTTTTGAAACAAGCATTCAGTGATTAGGCTGTGGAGATGGTATGACAAACTTATTTTGTAAACAGTTTTTGATACTATCTGTATTTATTTTGTTAAATTTCACAGCTTGTACATTCACTATGAGATTGTTGTACTTTTTGTTTATGTGTGTGACATTAATTATTACAGGCGCTCTCTATATATACTGACTATGATAATTAGAAGTATTTGAATTATAGTATGAACTAATAATCCCAGGGATAACGCAATTTTATCAAGAAGTACTACACAAGCACCAACGAATGTACTGTATTTAGAATTCGAAATCAAACATTCAACAGGTACAAAGGAGTCATTAGTTCATTCAAACACCACATCCGCCACAGCTTAAATTAGAGTCTAAGTGTCTGTAATCAATTGTACGTCTTCTCCTCAAGTTCATGCTGTGTCTGTCCGACAATGTATTGGATAAAGACTCTGTATTATCTAGAATGCACTCATTATTATTAGAATAAACAACTGAAATCGGAACAGACTCACTTGATTTCTGGGATTGTGTACAATCATCATGTCCGTTGAGTACTGAAAGTACTGCTACCTAGAATTTCAACCATAGACATTCAGACTATCCTCCCCCACGAAATAATGTCGGATCTTCATATCCCCAAGTTATGAATAATGTGGCTTCATTTAAATCATCTTTCTCAATTTGACTAGAGTAAACATTGGAAGTGAATTTATGATAAGGACAAACAATAATTGATATGGAATCATCTGAATTGTAATCAGACTCTAACTCATTTAATACTCGTGCTTCGCATTGAACATGTTTCTCACAAGAAACAAATGCATCATGAGGACAAACAACGTTTGATATGACATCAAGATTCGATTCTTCTGAAATAGTTTCCTCGAATTTATTAAGAATGTCATTGCAGAGTAAAGGATCGTTTGAAAAATCAGCATCTATCAAAACTACATCAGTTTTTTTATCATCATTAGGTTCATTCGAAATATTTTCACCAGATTTGTAAGAAATTTCACCAGAAATATGTGAATCATTAGGAAAAACCATATCTGGTACAAAAACATGAGAAATCTGATAGGTTGATTCATTAGAAATTGTTGTCTCGCAAGAATCTTGAGTTTCATTTAACTCTGAACTGCTATATGACTCTAAACTGTCTTTTGAAATCGTCGATAAAGATAAATGATCATTATAAATATTCAACTTAATAGAATCAGAATCACAAGACTTAATATTAGTTGCAGCAAGATGAACAGTAGTATTACAAACTGACTGAATATGTCCAACATCACCACACTTAAAGCACTTACAATTACGAAATTTACATGAATTAAAAGGGTGGAACTTGCCACAAGAAAAACATTGACTAAACTTGTGCCCATCTTCGTGAACTGCACAACCTTGAGTATGCACTGGGATGGGGTGATGTAATGTAGTAGAATTTTTTATATCCTCATGAATTATTTTACGAAATCTCCCTTTACCGCATTCGAAATTTGTATACTTAGCATAGTCTAGAAGTAGTTCCTTGAGAGTTGTATAAGGAAGAGAAATGGGCTTTTCCAGTAAAGCCAAAATTTTTATTAAGCTATATGCTTCTTTTCCGATGAATGTGAGAAAATGTGCCACAATATTAATATTCTCATCATCTTCCTTGGTCATAGCCCAGAATTCGAACCTTTCAAAGTAATCCTCATAAGCATCAAAATCCGAATGAATATCTAACTGTTCCATCGCAGGCCCCATCGCGACGCCAATATGATAATTAGAAGTATTTGAATTATAGTATGAACTAATAATCCCAGGGATAACGCAATTTTATCAAGAAGTACTACACAAGCACCAACGAATGTACTGTATTTAGAATTCGAAATCAAACATTCAACAGGTACAAAGGAGTCATTAGTTCATTCAAACACCACACTGACACACGCTGTTTTCACTTTCCGTTCATTGTACACTAGCACGGCCCTCGCCGCTATACATTATCAAATACACTTTATACATACCATTGCTATTCTCATCTGCTTAGTGGATATTATTCATAATAATTAATACGTATGTTATCTACTTTATAGACTGCAGCCACATACACATACTGACCTTCGGATTATCATGATAAATGGAATATTAAACGAAACAAAAATTGTGGTAAAAGACCACCAGATCAAATCGAACACGCACAAGTAGCTGTATTAAGTAACGTTCTTATATATTTATTGTATTTATCGCATTTAACTGATATATTTCAATATGAATTCATTGATATCTGATAACCTTGTTAATATTTTGAAATAATATATTGGGTGGTCCACCACAATTAAATGGTGACCCCAACGTTTCCCCAGAGTTAATTAGTGAGCGTGTGTTTATGCTATTTGTTATGCTATTATAATTTTTATTATTATTTTCGGCTTACCCATTTTGTTTATATCTCATACGGCTTTATTTGTACTAAATCACTTACAATGGACTCTCTCCCAGCTAATCCTTTCTCCACATCACAGTCTGAAGATAAAACCCTAACTTCCATTAATGCCATCTCAGATTTTAATCTTCCTGCGTTTGGCATTAGCAACCCTAGGATGTGGTTTTGTCAGATTGAAGCCTTATTTACAGCCAAAAACATACGCGCACAAACTACGAAATACGCATATGTTGTAAGCTCACTCCCATTTGACATAGCTGCACAAGTGGGAGATCTTATTGCTCAAGTGCCTGAAAACGACCCATATGATAAACTTAAAGCTGCATTGATTCAGAGAACTTCCGCATCAGACGAAACAAGGCTACAACAGTTATTAACCTCCTGTGAGTTGGGAGATAAAAAGCCATCCCAATTACTACGATACATGAAAGAGTTGTCTGGTCCTTATAAATTAGACGAGAATATACTCAAACAACTTTGGCTTCAACGGCTACCTCACAATGTCAGACAGATTCTTATGGTAACTGTTAATTCAGCCAACCTGACTGAGTTAGCCGACATGGCTGATAAAATAACTGAAATCTACCCAGATAACCAAGTTGTTAATTCTGTACAAACTACTGGTATAGATAATATGTGTAATGTTATTAGCCTCCAACAACAGCAAATAGCACAACTCACAAATCAGATTGAATCACTACGTGCTTCGATAGCTATGATAACCACGAAACCAACTTCGATAATTCCTAGAAAAAGGTCAGGATCGCGACATCGCTCTAGATTTCCAAAAAGACCAACTGGCGTTTGTTGGTACCATCAGAAGTATGGTGAGAAAGCACGACGTTGTACCAAGCCGTGCACTTTCCCTACAAGCAGTCACGAATTACAGGGAAACTGGCCTGCCAGACAGTAATGGCGGCGACTGCTTCTGGCCATGCTACTAGCCGTCTGTTTCACATCAGGGACAGAATTTCGGGCTCAGACTTCTTAGTCGATACAGGAGCCGAAATAAGCATTATCCCTCTATACCTCTCCCGACGGCAACATACCACCCCCAGCAAGAATACACTCCAAGCAGCGAATGAAACAATCATTCAGACTTACGGGGAACAGTCACTAATAATCGACCTCGGTCTCAGACGACGTTTCACGTGGGTCTTTGTAGTAGCACAGGTCAAACAGCCAATCCTGGGAGCAGATTTCCTTACTGCCTATAATCTGCTAGTAGACGTGCGCGCCAAACGACTAATCGACAACCAGACACGTTTACACGTAAACGGCATTACTGCTAACATTTACGAAATTCATGGAGTACGTTTAATTAAGCCTAATAATCAACCTTTCGCCGACCTCTTAACTAAATATGATAGCATCATTAAGGTTGACTATCGAAAGGAAGGCAGTTTACATCACATACTTCATCACATTACTACTACTGGTCCTCCCGTCTGCGCCAAACCAAGGCGACTGCCCCCACATAAGCTTCAGATTGCCAAAAGAGAGTTTGAACACATGATGCAACTGGGTACCATCCGTCAATCAAACAGCCCATGGGCTTCGCCACTACACATGGTACCAAAGAAAGATCAGGACTGGCGCCCATGTGGCGATTATCGACGTTTAAATAACCAAACGACACCTGACAGATACCCTATTCCTCACCTTCATGATTTTTCGCTTAACTTATATAGAAAACATTTTTTTTCAAAACTTGACCTAGTCAGGGCATATCACCAAATTCCGGTGGCACCTGAAGATATTGAAAAAACAGCCATTATCACACCTTTTGGCTTGTTTGAATTTTTGAGAATGCCATTTGGGTTAAAAAACGCAGCCCAAACGTTCCAACGGTTTATGGATGAGGTAACCAGAGGCCTCGACTTTGTTTTTGTCTACATCGATGATGTTCTTATAGCTAGCGCGTCGATCGAGGAACACGTTCAGCACCTACAAACCCTCTTCGATCGCTTCCAACAGTATGGAGTCGTCATTAATCCTTCCAAGTGCATCTTCGGCGCTCCTGCCTTGGAGTTTCTGGGACATTACATAGACTCACGAGGCATAAGACCACTACAGGAGAAAGTTGACGCCATCATCAACTACCCTGAACCTACCTCACTAAAGGCATTACGCCGTTTCCTTGGAATGTGTAATTTCTACCGACGATTCCTATCACATTGCGCTGAAACCTTACAACCTCTGACTGACATGTTAAAAGCCGACAACCAAATGACGAGAAAAACCAAAAACGACATATTCAACTTATCGACCGATGCTAAAACTGCATTCGAGAAAGCTAAATCTCTTATATCCAACGCCACTATGTTACAGCACCTCAACACTGACCCTACGACAAATTTAATTCTATGCACAGATGCATCGCAGAAAGCTGTTGGGGCAGTGCTACAACAACGGGTAAAAGACGTCATCACGCCCATAGCGTTCTTCTCTAAACGATTATCACAGGCACAAGAACGTTACAGCACTTTTGGACGTGAGCTACTTGCTATCTATCTTGCAGTAAAACACTTCAGTTTTTTATTACAAGGACGTCCGTTCACTATAATGACTGATCACAAGCCTTTAATTTACTCCTTTAATGTATCTTATGATCGCCATTCACCTCGGGAAGCCAGGCAACTTGACTATATTTCTCAATTTACCACAGACATCCAGTATATTAAAGGACAAAGCAACGTCGTCGCCGATGGATTATCACGCAGGGATATCAACACTCTGATACGCAAACCAGATATTAACCTCGAAACGCTTGCTAAACTCCAAATAGACGATGCAGAACTGGAAGCCTGCAAAGTAAAGTCTAACTTGATCCTTAGACCGGTACCTATCCCTTTCTCCAACGCATCGATAATCTGCGACGTATCAACTGGAAATCAGCGCCCCTTTGTACCTGAAGCCTGTCGACGACAAGTATTCCGACAGTTACACGAACTTTCGCATCCAGGAATAAGAGCCACCACTAAAATGATAACGGAACGTTTCGTTTGGCCTAAAATTAATTCGGATGTAAAACGTTGGACCAGAAACTGCTTACAGTGCCAACGTAGTAAGGTACAAAGACACACATTAAGTGTTGTTGGTAAATTTCCGCTTCCTGACAAACGTTTTCAACATGTTCATTTAGACATCGTCGGTCCATTACCACCATCAAACTCCTTTACTCATATCCTCACCGCGGTTGACAGATTTACCCGATGGTCGATAGCATGTCCCATTGAACGTCACCCAATGCTATGCGCCTACCAACGACTACAATGAGGACGCTAAAGATCAATTCTACGATAGGCTGCAGTCAATCGTCGAGAAGTGCCCAACAAAAGACCTGACTATTCTGATGGGAGACCTAAATGCCAAGGTTGGAATTGACAACACCCGATATGAAGAGATCATGGGACGACACGGACTGGGAGAAAGGAACGAAAATGGTGAGAGATTTGCAAATCTATATGCCTTCAATAAACTGGTCATAGGCGGGACTATATTCCCACATAAACGCATACACAAAACCACATGAACTTCACCGAATCACACCACACAGAACCAAATCGACCATATCTGCATCAACAAAAAGTTCAGGAGGACGATGGAGGACGTGAGAACAAAGAGAGGAGCTGATATAGCATCAGATCATCACTTGCTGGTCGCCAAGATGAAATTGAAACTCAAGAGGCACTGGACAACGGGGAGGACAATATCACAAAAATTTAATACGGCTCTTCTGTGGGATACTGACAAACTCAATAAATTCAAGATAACCCTCAGCAATAAGTTCCAAGCCTTTCATGATCTACTCAATGGAGAAGGAACTACTATGGCGAGCAACTGGAAAGAGATAAAAGAGGCAATCACTTCAACATGTCATGAGGTTCTGGGCCAAAAGAAGCACCATCACAAGGATTGGATCACGGTCAATACACTGAATAAGATTCAAGAAAAGAGGAACAAGAAAGCAGCAGTCAATACCAGTCGAACAAGAGCAGAAAAAGCCAAGGCACAGGCTGAATACACAGAAGTAAACAAGCTAGTGAAGAGGAGCATCAGAACTGACAAACGTAAATATGTGGAGGATTTGGCATTGACGGCGGAAAAGGCTGCCAGAGAAGGAAACATGAGACAACTGTATGAAACAACAAAGAAACTCTCTGGAAATCACCGTAAACCAGAACGACCAGTGAAAAGCAAGGAAGGCAAGATAATCAACAACATTGAAGAACAACGAAACAGATGGGTAGAACACTTCAAAGAACTCTTGAATCGACCAGCCCCACTGAACCCACCCAACATCGAAGCAGCACTCACGGACCTCCCAATTGATGTTGGCGCACCGACAATTGAAGAAATCAGCATGGCTTGTAGTGGCTGTGCTTCGTTGACCAATCACCCTCGTAACCGTTATCGTATAAACCCCAACGGTAGTTGAAATCAGAAGGCAAAGAGAAGCAGCTACTACAGTTTTATTAGCAGGCAACTCAAACCACAGAGCAGAGAGGCGAATGAGTCAGCAAACCATGATTGTGTGAGAATGTGTGGAAAAATGTGTAGAGTGTTAAATATACATGTATATATATAGAAAAGTGAATGGACTATCGAATCGATTAAGCGAATAATAATAAGGTTAGTGGGATGAATATATGCGTGGGCAGTCAACAGTGTTCAAGCATGCTTATTCATACAAGCATAACAATAATAAAGATAGAATAAGTTGTTAAAGTACAGATAACCTTGTCCGTTTACTAGGTTAACAAAAGGGCTTAAACGAATTAGATGAGGGCAAACTCAATTGAACGTGAGTTGCTATAATAGCTCCCCCCTGCAAACAAAGATATATAGAAAAAAATGTCTGTGTTTGCACAAAAAATAGTAAACTGAATGGAGTAGTTACTATTGTTTGGAAAAAGTACTTATACAAAATTAAGATGAAGCTAAATGTGTTGTGTATGTGGTTTGTGCTTGTCCGTGAGGCTATATAAAATAATAGTAGGGAATAGAAGGAAGGTGTTATCGTTTGTTTTTTTTTACATATAAGTGTAGGGTACATAATATATGCCTAGTTTTATAGTATATAATACAGGTTTAATAATCTATATGTATACAATGAAGTGGAAGAGTTATAATTAATATTCAAAATAATAGTAAATTATCAATAAAAAATTGTAGCGATGTAGCGTTGAGGCCATCTTACTCTGCGGCCAGATCTCGTTGTTACTGAAGTCTCGCCTTTTTGCTGCGTTAGCGTCGTTGATTCTTGAGACTCGTGTTTCGCTGGTGTGACAATCTTCGAGGATTTTGTACTTGTTGACTAAATATCGCTATCGATGAAAGCTGGTTTCACTCTATCGATACTGATTACATCTGTTTTCCCAGCTTTTTCTATGGTAATCGTTTTATCTGTCCTCGCTGTCACTTTAAACGGACCGTCGTAATTCGGTTGCAGGGGTGGTTGTACTTTATCTATTCTAATGAATACATGAGTGCTTTTGTGTAGCTCCTGAGGTATGAATACCTGTCGTTGTTGCGGTCTGGGTGGTGTTGTTTTTAAATCGCTCATGTGCTTTTTCAAGCGTTGTACGTAGTTGGCTACATCAGTCGGAACACATTTATTCGAAGTGAAAAATTCTCCGGGTAACCGTAGAGTAGTTCCGTATACCAACTCGGCTGGACAACATCCTATATCTTGTTTAATTGTTGCTCTTAAACCTAACATTACTAGAGGAAGCTTATTGGCCCAATCATTGTTTACAATGACGGATGTAAGAGATGCTTTTAATTGCCTATGTAGACGTTCGACCATTCCGTTTGCCATTGGATGGTAAGATGTCGTTCGAATTCGTTTAATACCGAGGAGTTCTGTAAGCTGTTGAAAGAGTCGACTTTCGAACTGAGCTTGTGGTGGACCACCCAAATATATTATTTCAAAATATTAACAAGGTTATCAGATATCAATGAATTCATATTGAAATATATCAGTTAAATGCGATAAATACAATAAATATATAAGAACGTTACTTAATACAGCTACTTGTGCGTGTTCGATTTGATCTGGTGGTCTTTTACCACAATTTTTGTTTCGTTTAATATTCCATTTATCATGATAATCCGAAGGTCAGTATGTGTATGTGGCTGCAGTCTATAAAGTAGATAACATACGTATTAATTATTATGAATAATATCCACTAAGCAGATGAGAATAGCAATGGTATGTATAAAGTGTATTTGATAATGTATAGCGGCGAGGGCCGTGCTAGTGTACAATGAACGGAAAGTGAAAGCAGAGTGTGTGTGTGTATATATAGAGAGC
>CAMPQF010000072.1:0-23646 GCA_946903255.1 Schistosoma spindalis | reverse complement strand
TTGATGCAAGTTCAACTTATGTACATCATATTTTTTTGAGATCAATTAAGGCGCATCAATTTTTAATTTTCACAGTGTATTTTATATTAGTCAGCTAGTATCATGTGATTAAGAACCAGTGTATTGATCTAAAATAGATTATACTGAATATGTATTGTGACGTCCGGTGACTGATTGTGATACTGATATGCAATCTTCCACACTAGCTCAACCGGCTACTCAAGTGAAAAGACAGTGAAAAAAGAAGTTTAATGGGTCGGCATTTCTGTATGCTCATATATATATATATATATATATATATATATATATATATATATATATGTCCCCTAGAAAATTAAACTAGTAATAATGTGTCATTCATAATAAAAGAAAGCCGTTTCTTACCCAATCATTTGTCATTTGGTCGATCTCTGAGTAACCCAACCTACCGCATCTTCTGTCTCGACGTGGTGGTTGCGTTTGTCTATTGTGATGACTCAACAGAACAACATTATCTGGAATATATGTTCCTTTAGGCCCTACCATGCCAAGCAGGTCAGTTGGAGAACTATGAAACTAAAAGCAGTAACTTAAGGCTTCAGGCCGAAGTTGTACTGCTGACTATAGAGGGGTACGATAGAAGTGAGGTATTCACTTTTTGAAGTGCGGAGCTAACACATTAAAAACTTCTCATAAAAAGGCTATGTGTGACCGGCTTCAAGAACTTGGCTCTTGGGCTTTGGCTCACTTACCTAGGTCGCTAAGACCACCACTAATTCAGCTTCTTTTTCACGTCCCTCAATAAGAAATATCTTTTCACGGTGTGAGCAGCCAGGAAGTGACAACTGCCCTCATACCTTTAAAAGTATCTGAGATCATCACGATCGATCCCCTACCTCATCTCTTTATAATTTTCCCTTCCCCACATTTAACCATTCTCACTTATCTTTGTCTCCACGCGCCATAGTTGTTAATGATTTAAGCTCATGAAATATTATTCCCAGTCTCGTGAAACCACGCTCTAAACTACATATTGGAGCGTTTAATTTTCGAACTTTGTGTCCTAAAGGAAAACAAACTTCTTTAGCTGGGAATGTAGAATCTCGCTCCATCGATGCATTTTGCGACTCCGAAATCCACAGACAGGATCCAAGTATGTTCATTCATCTGACCTCGTCTTGTCAATATAAAGAACCGGAACGATTTTTCGAGTATCTAAGGGTTCTACTGCTACTTCCCGTGGCCACGCTGCTTTAGGTATAGTATGATATCCAAATAGCTGTAGGAACAGCAGTGATATTCACTAATAACCCAAACCAAAAGGTTAGGAGGAATCAGCGGATTTCAGTATCGTCTACAGAATTGATAGATACTCGGAAACTCATCCCTTCTGGTTCTAAACACGACGAGGAGCTGAGGTAGCTTAAATATAGACTGGAAACAAGCCTACGTAGTGATCATGAACAGCGGTGGGTCGCAAAAGCCGAAGAGATGGAAAAGACAGAAGCGATGGGTAAAAGTAGACAACTGTTCAGACTTTTCAAGTTAACGGGTATTAAAAATCCGACTGTTAGTAAAGCTATCTCAGGAAAAGACGGGAATATTATTCATTTTCATTCCAGAAGATTGGATGGTTGGACATGACAGTTCAACTGGCCGTCAATCACACTTCAATTACCGAACATCGATTGATCTGAATGGTAAATTGATGTTAGTCATCCACTACTTAGTGAGGTTAAAGACTTGCTTACGCCTGTTACTCCTCGTGAAGGAGCATTGGCCGCTCACATGGCCACGCGTATATAGCCTCTGCCAGGGAAGTCCTACTCACTGCCTTCTCGTGGCGGGGGTGTTGTTTACAAAAATGAGAGGACGAAAAGCGAATGTCCGGCGCTTTAACCGGACCCCAAACCAATGGTGCACATGGGCTCCAGTATCCTGAAGGAACAAATGGCGTATGAACCAATCCTTGGTCACCGGCTACCATGGTACCGCATCTCCTTACGATGCTCCACTGCCTTGTGGGTCAGACGTTCAGGTCGAAGGCTCGGGGTGTGGCCCCCTAAGAAAACCACGTGCTTCGGTTTGGGCACCCGGGCAGTATCACAGCCCTCACACAAATCAACTGAGATTCGTGTGGCGCATATGTATTTGGTGCCTCCTTGTACCAATACCTATGTGTTAACATAAAATAAATAATAATTGGCCGCTCACCAGCATTCTCCATCCAACTCTGTCTGGGGCAATCCTTTCCAGTTGTTATTCATCCTTTTCATATCTGCTTCTATTTCCCGACGTGATATGTTCTTTGACCTTCCTCTTTTCCGCTTTACTTCAGGATTCCAAGTTAGGGCTTACTTCGTGTTGCAGTTTGATTTCCGTAATGTATGTTCTATCCATCTCCATCGTCTTTTCTTAATTTCCTCTTCAGCTGGGAGTTGGTTGTTAAAAGGGGCATTTATTTATTTATTTATTTTAACACATAAGTATAGGAACAGGGAGGCACCAAGTACATATGCGCCACACGAATCTCAATTGATTTGTGTGAGGGCTGTGATACTGCCCGGGTGCCCAAACCGAAGCAGGTGGTTTTCTTAGGGGGCCACACCCCGAGCCTTCGACCTGAACGTCTGACCCACAAGGCAGTGGAGCATCGTGAGGAGATGCAGTCCCATGGTAGCCGGTGACCAAGGATTGGTTCATACGCCATTTGTTCCTTCAGGATACTGGAGCCCATGTGCACCATTGGTTTGGGGCCCGGTTAATGCGCCGGACATTCGCTTTTCGTCCTCTCAATTTTGTAAACAACACCCCCGCCACGAGAAGGCAGTGAGTAGGACTTCCCTGGCAGAGGCTATATACGCATGGCCATGTGAGAGCATTTCGAGAGGGAGAGAGGACTCTTCCCACTCTCGGCCGTACCAGGGCATTTGGGGGCGGTCTCGATCTCTGATCGTTTCAGTTTATAAGAAAGGACAAAAACCGTCTCGTGACAATCACGGGGGAATCAGTTTGACTAATATAATTTCTAAAATATTAGCCTCAATAATACTTCGGCAGATTCTGGAACATACTTGACCTTTAGGCGGCGTTTAACTTGGTTGTGAGGTCGTGTGGCAGTCCTTCATCAAAGTACATTAACGGTGTACAGGTTATCTACTCGAACACTACTGGTCGAGTCAGAACTCGTTGAGAACTTATCGGAATTGGTTACTTCAAGTAGTGTATGTCAGGGTTGTCTTTCTCCATTTTTATTTAACTTTGTCATAAAATGCTTTTAGGGATAATATTTCATCGGCTGACTTCTCAGGAGTCGGTCTTCTACAGGGAGATTCACTTGTTGACTTAGAACATACAGATGATATAGTTCTGTTTAGTGAGAGCGTTTACAAAATATAGTCTTATGACCACCTTAGGCAGCAATGCAAGCATATTTAGGATAGGGTTTTCTCCCTCGAAATTTGAAATGTTACTTCAGAATTGACTTGCGTCATCGCCTGAATTAGTGATAGAGAGTGGAATAGTTGAACGCCTTGACTGCTTCACTTATCTTGAAAGTCTCATCAGTACTGATAGTTTGGTGTCCGACGAAATCTCGGTACGGATTAAGAAGGCTCGATCGGCTTTTTCCAACTTGCGGCATTTGTAGTGTATGCGATTATAGGTGTCCACGAAGTATTGCTCGTGCATTTTGGGACCACGGAGTAAGCAATGCCTGGGTTAATGTTATAATTCTCTCTTATTACAACCCAGCTATCCCTGTTGCTTAGTATTCTCGGACACCAATTCACTCGACAAGTCCCCAAATCAGAACACGGTTGAACAGGAAAGAGATTATATTCCAAATAGCAAGGTTAGATGGAAGCAAGAAGTACAATAGGAAAAACGTTAGTATATTTAGTTTTTACATGAGGAGATTCTAGAGTGTCCTCCAAGTATCGACTAGCGCTGATTAGATAAGAATTAGCCATCAGTGTTTGTCCTATCCACTTCCAGCATCTTTTCTTAATTTACTCTTCATGTGGAAGCTGATTTGTTCTGTCATAGTAGGTAGTTGCTGTTGGTATCCAACCAATGGATGTTAAGTATCCTGAGTAAACAACTGTTTATAAATATCTGCTCAGTTTCGTTGATGGTTATAGTAGTTTCCCAAGTTTTAGTCCCGTACAATAAAACTATCTCGACCTTTGTATTGAAGTTTCTGACTTTGTTGTTGGTTGGTACTTGTTTGAAATTCCAGATACTCTCCAATTGCACTTCCTACGATATTGAAGTCACTGCTTTTCTAATTTCTTTCCAGTCGTTCCTCATGGTGGTTTCTTCTAATAAATCTTTTAAGTCTTGTAACTTGTTAGGATCTGGAAGAGAGGCTGTATTAAACTTCCGTAATTCTGTCTAATTGCGCAATGCTTCTTTAGTTTGGTCACCACTAGATGATGTTCTGAAGCTATATCAGCTCCTTTCTTTGTTCGTACGTCTTTCGTAAACTTTTGGAATTTTTACTTGGTCAACCTAGATTTCTGTATTGCGGTCTAGCGAAACGTATGTAGGTTTTTGTATATGTTTGTATGAAGAAATCTTACCACCTATAACTGTGTTATTGAAACCACATAGACCTACTATTCTCTCTGCTTTCTCCCTGTCCATGTCTCCCCATGACGCGTCTTTACAAATTGTTTTTTTTTCTGGATTTAGGGCTTAGGTTCTCCATCAGAAGCGTCAGATCGCTTCCTTAGTATTTTTCCAGGATGGACTGCAACCTTCAGTAGAAATGGTATTTATCATCACTTCTGCCATTGGTGGAGATGGGTAGGACTAGGTGATGTTCTTTATAATCCATTTCTTTGTCTCGAAAAATGCTTTGGTAACCTCGGAGCCGTAGGTTTTTCATCTTATGGGCACTTGCTGTGCCTCTTTCGAGAGCATCAATGCTTCAGGCGAAGTTGTCAAATATTCAAAATGGAACTCAGTGGTCTTTATCTCCCCCAAAATTATCCTGCTATCAATGGTGAATGTATCAACATATACATGGAGTTAGAGTAATGTCTATATTCTCTATGTTATGCTCACCATCCGTATGTATTTTTATGAAAGTGTCTTTGTGATTTCTTTGTGTACAGGAAGGTAAACATAACGAAGGACGATCTTCATATGGGCATAGTTTAGTTGTGGATCCTTGGGGTCAAATTATCGCTGAACAGCTGGATCCTGGTCCTGGTTTATTAACATGTGAAATAGGTCCATTTACGATGATTAATTCAACAACATCTATTATTCCTAAAATTTATCATGTAAGGAGATCAATGCCTGTGGAATATCATAGACGATTCGATTTATTTCCAATGTCTGACAGTGGGTTTCCTCGTTGTAAGTGTATATATTCAAACTTACTTCGTCCTTCATTTTACTCAGTAATAGGAAGTTCACAACTGGAAAAATAGTTATACAATTCTATCGAAATCGTTGTTTTAAGAAGGTTACTACTTTTACTAAAATATTTCAAATTTTTTAAGAACTTACGCCTGGAGCAACTTAGTAAAACCAATTAGATCTTAGTTTAAGCAATCTGCTCATCACCGACTGATACATATCAGAAAACTAATACAAACAAAGGTAGTTGACATTTTTATATTTTCAATCCGGCATCCCTTAATAGTGTACACCCTTGACCGCATACGAAAAGTGGTTCAGAACTTCCGGTTTCTCACAATAAACATATTTTCATCAGCCGATGGTTCACACCAGACTTCTCTAAACCCACATTACTGGAAAACTATCAAACTACCTTTGAGAGATCGATCTTCAATATCGTTTGACTATACTGATTACGGCTTCTTAAAACATGCATTCATAATATCACTCTTGGGCACTAGAAATAATATTCAGTTAAGTCATTTGATAATAAAGTCACTACTGAAGTATCAAACTAAAATTGAATAGCTATGTGTTGCAAAATCGAGACTGTTATTTGCAAACTGCCCTTTGATTTAGTCCATCTAACATTGTTGTGTTTTACAGTATTGTCCCCGTCTACTACTGAAAGGGCTAATTATTGCGTTGAACGTAGTGTCAATCACAAAGTAACGCAAAATTTCTGGTTAGAATCCACGTCTTGCTAATTTTTGAAATTAGGAGCTGTGACGAAAGTGGTTAATTCAATTGGTATAAATCCTTTCGCTCATCAATAACTCGGTTTACTTTAGAATTTAAAAATTTGATAAATACACGGTTGTTTTCTGTTCAAAAGTGCGAAATGGAACTGTTCTATTGAATGTCAAAAATCGTTTCATGTGTTGAGGTCAATTATTTAGTATTTATTTGAACACAAACATTGGTACGATGGGGCACCAAATACTTATGTGCCACACAACAACAATGAGGTTGTGAAGAGATAGAAAATGTAAAGTTTGTACAGTAAAATAAAGAGCAACAACGGAGAAAAATTAATGTATGGGAGTGAAAAAACAATAGTGGAGGAAACAGTTCAGTTACAAAAAAATACAACCAGAGACAATTCTTTCACGTAGAGAAGTTACGATCACTTTTATAGAGAAAGTAGAAGAAAGTTACCACTAACTTCTATTCTGAGCCATGTTTAGTAACGTCTCTAGTCACTTCGTTGTACCATCTGTATGACTCCAACTAGGGAGTCGTGAAGGATCAGAAGTCAGCTCTGTACAGCTTTCTTTCATACCACGACACCATGTCCAGCCGGTCCCAGCGTCGGCAAATAATATGCGACGTGAAATGCTGTAATACGACACAAAAGACATGTCCAAAACACCAAAATTGAAGAACTGGACGGCCGTTTCGTCCTAGTGTAGCACTTCTCAGCAGTGCGCATGCACGACCCCGCTCGCGGTATTCGAACCCGGGGCCTATCTGTTTCGCTCGCCAACGCTTAACCTCTAGACCACTGAACCACCATCGTTGTCTCCGAAGGATTGCTGACATTCAGTGGCAACACCATGTTAGTAATGCAGAGGTTCGGTATAGTGTGTTCGGGTTCAGAGATCGATAATTCAATTGGTGTCACTATCTTGAAACATCTACTTCGGTGGCTTGAACATGTTCTACGAATGTCGTCCCAGAGAATTCCACGTCGTGCATTATTTGCTGACGCTGGGACTGGTTGTAAAAAGCGGAGAGGTGGTCAGTGTATGACATGGTGTCGTGGTATGAAAGAAAGCTGCAAAGGGCTGGCTTCTGTTGGTCCTTCACGACTCCCTGACTGGTGTCCGAGAGATGGTGTGACACAGTGGCTAGAGACGTTATCAGATATAGCTCAGAATAGAAGCCAGTGGCGATCCTGCTGTAACCTTCTTTTACTTCATAAAAAGTAGCTGTAACTTCCTTGACTGAAAGAATTCTCCTGATTGTACCTTTCCGTTTCCCCCATTATTATTAATTAATTAATTAATTATTATCATTATCACACTACCAAACACTAAGCTGTGGTCCTTATTGTTTTTTCCCTATACGCACCTTACCTTCTTTTTCTCTTCCCATTCTGATTGTTTTATGTGGCGCATATATATCTGGTGCCCCCTTGTACCAATATTTATGTGTCCAAATAAATAAATAAATAATAACCGAAGTTGATGTTCCAAGATGGTAACACCATTTGAATTATCGTCGCTGTGCCCGAACACACAATGCCGGACCTCTGCATTACTAACATGGTGTTGCCACTGAATGTCAGCAATCCTTGGGGGATAACGATGATCAAACACAGAGAGTCGTCTAACATCCTCGACTCGGAGAGGCCAGGTTTCACAAGCATAAAGCAGAACTGCTCTCACTAATGCGTTGTAGATCCGACCTTTTACAGCCAGACTAACATCACGGAAGCGCCAAAGATGGCCCAGATTGGTATAAGCTGCTCTGGCCTTCACTATACGTGCATTGATCTCATCACTCACGCCACCACCACACCTACACAGCCACCCAGGTATACGAACTCCGACTACTGTCTGTTCACTACCCAAGGTGAGTGCAGGATCACGGTCCTGTCAGTCGTGCAAAGGTATTTTGCACTTGGAAGGTGCAAAGCACATGCCAATACTAATATATGATATGATCTTTATATATTATTATCCTAGTCTCAGTTATGGGCACCGAAATATCCCATTGTTTTAAGAATGTTTGAGTACAGTAGTTGAGTCGAAAGGGATGGATTGTCTCTCATTTTTGAGGTGTAAGAATTTCACAAAATGTTACTTGGAAGAAAATCTACCGTGGTTACTGATCTGTCTTTTGTTTCAAGGAAAAATATTTTATACTGTAATATATCTCCATTGATGGGGGTTATTGTTGTCGTGTTGTAAATTCACTATCAAATAAGTCGATCGGGTTCAAACAGATCTCATGCTTTCACAAGAGCACTTGGTATATGAGAAGTCTGGGCTTATTGTTAATTAATGGATTATTCGTCTGCCCAAAGTCACCACCTATATATCTGGATTATTCCAGTAATATATATTTATGTATAACAATATATTTGTGTATGCATGTTCTGTGCATGGTTTCATCCATTTTGGCTCATTTTTAGTCTCCCTTTACATAGCTGGATGAGCATGTGTTGGGAAACGTGCTGAATAAATCAGATCTCAGTGCATAACGGATTTTGGTTGAGTACACGTTGTTAACTGGAGATATGTCGGTGTCGTTCTGTGTAGTTGTATGTCCATGCGTGAGTGTGGATTCACTTCTATTCTTGTACACATGCATATTAACATCATGGAGTGAGCAGACACTTACTTGTCCGGTGCACAGTCTCATCTAACTGAGGAAGCTCGCTAGATGGCTAAGGTGTTTTGAGTGTTTGACCTCAAACCACCTGGTACGACTAAAGACTGGGGGAGTCCCTTCCACTTGGAATGCTCTCATATGGCCATGCATTAATCGCCACTGCCACAAAAGCCCTACTCATACAATGGACGTGTTTACAGAAATTAGAGGACAAAAAGCGAACATCCGGCGCTTTAACCGGGTTGTCGGGCTTGTTGGGGAACTGATTCCGAATTAGTTGTGCACATTAACTTCAGAATTCTAAGTAAACAAATGTCGCATATGCTCATTTTTGTTCACCGGCTACCATAGGACGTCATCTAACGTCACTCCACCCCCTTGTGGATTAAACTCTTAAATCGGGAGTTCAAAGAGTGATCCCCTAAGAAAACCACTTGCATCTGTTTTCGCCATCGAAAAGTATCTTAGCTCTTATGCAAATGTAACCAAAATTATGAAAAAATTAATATATTTGCTTTGCGTCTTCTCTAGCTCAGTGGATAATTGCTATCCATTGTGTCCAAGTATATTTGTTCACTTTACTTTCCCATTCCATTTCCTTTCCATTCGGTGTTTATTTCTATTGCTTAACCCACTCAGTACCTTGTATGTATTGAAAGTACTATCCTTCCTAAACTATCTCATGTCTCTGTCTGGTCGAAATTCTGAATGCTATCACTGAATGTGATGTATAGATCAGACTTAAAATCATATGTATTATTTAAATTATCCGCCCTCAACGTCCTCAAACTGATGTTGATTGGTCAACATATAAGTTTGACTAGGTCTTTGAAAGGTCTTAACATTAATGTTTTCTGTTTATCCAAAACCCGTGTTCAAAGACTTTAGAGAAGTACGACGAATTCGTTCTTCATCTGCCGATCTGAAAAGTATTTTTATGTGCATTTGTCTGGGGACTCTATTATTTTCATCTGGTTTGACCGGCGTTAGTGTTTCCTTTAGCACCTGATCAGAGCCATCACTAATCCATTGGATCCCCATTAACATAGGTTTATGTGATGTTGGAAAAGTTCATAACAATAGGAAGAAAATGGCATGGTATGCAATGTCTTTTCTCAATCTCTGCCTATGCATTGACAAGTAGCAGTTCGATTGGAATCAAGGACGAGAACTACCAACAATTAGATCTCATGTAAGCGCATTCGACAATTATATGGTAGTGCTAATTGGAGATTTGAATCCATAGGTACGGACATCTAGGCGCAGAGGAGAGTCATTTGTGATCAAATGGAACTCGTTGTCCCAGGTCATATAAGAATGACTGTTTTCTGAAACGTTTTATAAACAACCCGTTTCTGGTCAGCATCTATTTCTGTCCTAGTCATCTATCTATTATTTATTATTATCTAAACACATGAACATAGGTACAAGGAGGCACCAAATAGATCTGCGTAACATAAATCATTCGATTTGTGTGGTGGCTAGGATACTGCCCGGGTGCCCAAACTGACTCAGATGGTTTTCTTAGGGGGTCACACCCGGAACCTTTGACCTAAAGGTCTGATCCACAAGGCAGTGGAGCGACGTAGGGATATGTAGTCCCATGGTTGCCGGTGACCAACAATTGGTTCATATACCATTTGTTCCTTCAATATACTGGAGCCCATGTGCACCATTGGTTTGGAGTCAGGGTTTTACAACTCCTCTATGTAAACCCTCCATACCCACTAAACCGGTTAAAGTGCCGGATATTCTCTTTTCGTCCTCTCAATTTCGTAAAGAACAGTAATGCCGCGAGAAGGCGGTGAGCAGGACTTCCCTGTCAGTGGTTGTATGCTTGTGGTCATGTGACAGCATTTGGAGGGGGAGATTTGACTCTCTCCACTCTCGACCGTACCGGGGCATCAGTAATGTGCTACCTGAAATCCTTCCTCTCCAATTCATCCCTGGTCAAATTCCTACCAACTACTCTTAGTATGGTTGTGCATCGAGCTGCCGCTCTTTTTGGAGTACCTATTCGGAGTCTGATTATGTCCTTGTTTTCACCTAACTGACCTTACGTTTTAGTGACTAGCGAACGTCTCATCCCAAAGCGATTGACATAGGTGAATTGGTTGAGGCTTTCATCGCAATCAAAATATCAAACCGAGTTAGGTTTAAGTCTAGTAGTCAGTCCATCAGGATTCGTAGATAAACATTAGGTGGACTTGCATGGTGCCTTGGAAATAGCTGGTCACATCTTTTGCGGTTTTGTGAGGCACTTCAGTCTACTCCAACTAATCGTGAGTTTGACGACAGTTTGCGTACGGACTGAGTAGTTTGGTAGTCAGAGAGTACTAATGGGATTGAAGTGGCAGCTGCATCTTAACTATCAGAAGCTCATTCAAGTCAAGTATTCATACTCTGCGCTTGTGAAACCTGGCCTCCGATTTAAGGATGTTCGGGAATCGTTCGATTGTTTTTGTCTGCAAAGAATTGCTGACATACGTGGTAACGCCATTTTAGTAATGCTGAGGTTTAGCAATGCGTGTTTTAGCACATCGACAATAATTAAGTTTATATCATTACTTTAAAATACTAAATCCGGTAGCTTGTACATATGTTGCAAATGTTATCTCAGTAATTTGTGAACCTTGGAACTGGGTAGATAAAGCCAATAGTCTCAACACCGTAGTATGGAAAGAGACTGTGTAGGACTTCCCACTTGAGGTTCTGTAAATGGCAGAACTCAGTGGGTTGAAGCATAGTCAGAAATGATTGAGAACATAGGCTAATAGCGATCCCATAGTGGTTTACTTTGCATTCTTTATAAAACTGGTGAGAACTTCATCGACTGAAAGAACTCTTTCTGAATTATTTCTAACTGAATTGTTTTTCTCATTATATGCTACTCGTTTACTTATTTCCTTTTTCGCTTTTGATTTTAATCCATCTTCTTTCTCTCATCGCAATGTTACTGGAATCAATGCTTCAGGTTTCAAACCACAAGCTTTGTTATCTAATTTTGCAACAAGTGCCCAAAATTTATCCGAAATAGATAACGTCAATGTGAAACATTGCATGAGTTACAGCATCTTATAGGTCTTTATCAATTGTAAGCTTAAGCTATTTTTCTTAAGTGAGTTGTAGTTGCATCTAATCTCCATACAGACACCCTAAAGCATTTCCTCTCATTTCATCTTGAAATCAGTAGAATAAACTTTACATGTAGTTGCATATGTCCTACTGAAATTTATGAGCAGATCAAAAAATTGGTTTGCTAATACAGCGAATATATTCTGTCAAAATGCCAAGATCTGGAAAATTAAGTCATATGTGTGATCATTTCCTACTTAACGATGGCTTTGTATTCATGTTTATTTTGCCGAACCATTTCATAATATTCATGTTGTTGATTGTTCCAAATGCCTAGAGTTACTCTTTACTAATTTTATGATTTCAAGTGCTACAATGTCTCAGCCGAGTCAGTTATTCAGCCGTTATACAACCCTGATTTCCTGTTAATACTATTTTTCTCTTCATTTACACACTTATATCCTTAATAAAAATGAATCAATGTCGAAGTCAAATAATCATGCAAGTTTATTTTAAACCAACTGTATTAAACATTTTTCGCTGTTGTCCAATTTTATTTGCAAAAATAGCTATACAGTCTGTGGATTTTAAATTTGGTCCTCATATAATCAAATCGGATTGTGTCTTTTATCAATCGAAGTTAAGCTTTGCGTTCGTAAATATTAGTCCATTGGTACCAGGACGTATCCTTTTTTATATCATATTTTATTTACGTCTTAAAGGACTAGTAAATGTTTGTCGAAAACAAAGCATAAATTTATTTATTTATTTAAACACGTAAACATTCGTACAAGGAGGCACCAAATAGATCTGCGTAACATAAATCATTCGATTTGTGTGGTGGCTAGGATACTGCCCGGGTGCCCAAACTGACTCAGATGGTTTTCTTAGGGGGTCACACCCGGAACCTTTGACCTAAAGGTCTGATCCACAAGGCAGTGGAGCGACGTAGGGATATGTAGTCCCATGGTTGCCGGTGACCAACAATTGGTTCATATACCATTTGTTCCTTCAATATACTGGAGCCCATGTGCACCATTGGTTTGGAATCAGGGTTTTACAACTCCTCTATGTAAACCCTCCATACCCACTAAACCGGTTAAAGTGCCGGATATTCTCTTTTCGTCCTCTCAATTTCGTAAAGAACAGTAATGCCGCGAGAAGGCGGTGAGCAGGACTTCCCTGTCAGTGGTTGTATGCTTGTGGTCATGTGACAGCATTTGGAGGGGGAGATTTGACTCTCTCCACTCTCGACCGTACCAGGGCATTTAGGGATCTAAAAACCAACAAATACTTTCTTCGAATATGATATTCCAAGCCATTAAGAGGTATTCTTTGTAGTGTCTTTATCAATAAGTTGCTGTCGACTATACAACTATCGTTTATCCAACGATGCAATTTCGTGCTCAGTGACAATGTGAACTGACAAGAAGTTTACCCTCGTTGAGAGCAGCTTTGAGCAATGAAGGAGAGATGGAAAAGGTAGTGGCGATAGGTAACTCTATATAGTTGTTACGAATCATCGGGGAAACTGGTGTTAAATATTCAGCTATCAGTAAGAAATTTTCGGAACAAAACTTGGCAGTGATTTTTCGGTCTGGGCGATTAGACCGATGGAAAGAGCACTTCGAAGAACAAATCGGTCAGCATTCCAATAACCTAGACCAGAAATCTCTACAAAATCAACAAGCCCATATTTAAACGGATGTAAGGGGAAACAGAAAAACGTGATAGGTTAACACTAGAGGTCAGTTTCCAAAACACTGACCTTTATCTGCTAATTTGGTACTTTGGGACAAAAAGACCAGGAAAAAACTAGTTCAGTACTCATATAGGAAATCTTCAATCAGATATTTACCATTTAATAGATTTAGGGACATTGCTATACTTAAAGTTGTATTTCATGACTTTTATGCGACATTCGATTCATGACCACAGAGTTTTGTGGGAAGTGTTTTTTATTAAAAGGTGTGCCAAAGGACAACAGACTGATTTCCAGACTCATCAAAAAACCAAAAATCCAGTAGTTAGTGAATTTATTGCGGAAAAGATCGAACAATGATCTACCCAGCCCAATGTATTGAAACGATGGATGGTAAACTTTGAAGAACAGTTTAACTGTTTTCCAGCTACTTCCAGTTGTCTACTGCTACCAAGCAACCTGAATGGGATACCAACATTAGCTCCTCGACTGTTAGTGATGTTGAAAAATCCATGACTAATCTAAAGCGAAAGAATCCAGAAGGTTTTGATGAATTAACTCCGGAGTTCTGTGAAGATAGTGGTCCAGTTTAGAAGTTGTTATAAAGAATGATGTGTTTCGTACATACGGAACTACACTGATGCTGTCCAAAGAAGCACGGATATTACTTATGTGACAAGAATCTCGTGGACCCAGGGTTATCAAAACGAGGAAGAAAGGGATCACGATGAATGTTGTCCAGTTCTATACACCTACCAACTCTAATTGTCAATAATTCGAAAACTGGTTTCAACTTTTTAGTATTTGTTGTTATAACATCGAGTGTAAAAAGGTTTACATAATTACTTAATCTGTCAAAACATTTTATCTGTTACTTTGCCTATGAACTGGAAAGGCAGAGACCCACGTTCGTTCAAATGGATATGGTTCACTCGTCTTCTCATATCCTTAATTGAAGGCAAATAGATTTTTGACGGTCTTCAGTTTGCTTTTGGTAATGGTTAAGGTGCTCTTTACGAACTGGATTCAACTTTAGAGATGTTTTGTAACTATGTGGGTGGGTGGATTTGTCTCTTAAACTCAATACTGTATCCTAAGTCTCATCAATTCGTCCTTAAATAATAATACCACCGGATTAAGGTATATTTCAAGACTAGAAATTATTGTTCTTTTCCCTGTAATATGTAATCTACATAAGAAAAATGGAGTGCTTGATACATTTAGCACCAGTTTTACTCCACGATGACAGGACGTTTTTTTTTAATGCGTTTTGAGCACCATATAAAAATTATTACCACTCATTTTAGGTCAGTTTTGTATTTTGCGCAAAAACCTAGCTCATTTTCTCGATTCTGATGGTATCATTCTCATATCTTACTTGTACTAGTGTAATTGTTACTAAACACATATCACAAATCAGGCTTTGGTTATTTTCTTTTGACGAATAAGTTTCAACATAGATATACTTGTTTGTCCGATTGCTAATGTGAAAAGATTTTGTCAGCTGAATCTGGCACAAGTTGCTGATCTTTATATGACTGTCAGACAGATTGCTGAACGACTAGCTGGATATTTTTCAGCTACAAGCCTAACCGTATCTATGCAAGATGGGGAAGATGCTGGTCAAAGTGTGTCAGTAAGTTTTTTACTGTAAAACATGCTATACTTTCAAATTATCCCTGTAAAATAATTATGCCTTAATTGTTTAGCGACTAAAGCATATGCTTGTGTTCCAACTAACGGAAATCCTCTGTCTTTCAGTTTAGACATCCAAGTATTGTCATTAGTAGTATTCATAGTAATTGTAAAAAGAATAGTTTCGAACTGCTAAATCTTTCATTTTATTCTGTATTCAGCATTAAACAATTAAGTGATATTGTTTAGTAGCCTAATTTTATTTCTACTGATATGATATTTAACTTTCTGGTCAATCATAATCTCAATGTTCCATTGTATAATACTCATATCTCACTAGAAAATTTAATTAGGTTATCAATATTTAATGGATTGGTGAACTTGTTAGTAAGCTAATAATTGGGCATAAATATTCCTGATTAGTCACCACAGTTGTGTTTTATTGTATATAATCTCATTGATCGTGTGTATCATGCCTATATGGTATTTGCTGTAAAATGTCATTCAAGTTTGGTTATTCGCTGGACGAAACACTCTTTCACATATGGCGATTCTGTTAATGATATTGAACTGACTTGCGTAGTTGATCATACACCAATATGATAGCTGCATTTCGGATCTATAAGAGCAGCTACATTCCATCACATTTGTTAGAATATGTTACCTTTTCATGTCATCTGCGTGTAAAAAGGTAGACTCAGGTTAAAAATATGTATTATTTTCCTTTCGTAAGCTGGAGATAAAGTTGATGTTAAGAAAAGATGAACCTGGATAAATCATTAAGGGCTGGATAGTTTTCGTATGATCACCCTTAAAACGCCTAAAACGAGGGTTTGTTTCATAAACGATACCCAACAACTCATGATTATTACCGATTGACCATTTATTTATTGCATAGAGCCCCTTTGTTTCTAGTGCTACCTTGACTAAGACAACTGGGATATATACAACTTATAAATTAATCTAATTTCTACCAAACCCATTCAAGTAAACTGTTAGATTATAAATATTGTGTACATATTGAGCAATCTTAAATTAGTATTTTATTGTACCTCAATTATCAGTCAACTTGTGATTTTAGCAAATAAATCTGGCTCATTTGCATAATGCTTTCTTAATTACTCATTTATTCAAATGTAAATTATAACCATATGGTTGTACTCTGTAACTTATCAGAAATTACTGTAACTAGTTTTCTGTAATAACCATTTTGGACTTTATTCGTTAATCAATTGAATTTTTAATAGTTAACAGAAATGAGATATCAATAGGTTGACAAAAAGTTGTTTAAATATTTAGGTTTTCAATGTTTAGAATGTAAATATCGAATTCACTCAGAATAACTCTGGCCAATTAACCTTTTCCTAAGGTATTAAAAAAAAATTCCTCCATTCTATGTCTAAACGCACTTATCCTTAAGCAGTTGCTACTTGACGTGGTGGTCGGGCTTGCCTATCGTGATGGCCCAACTGAGCTATACTTGCTGGAACATATGTTCCTGTACGTTCTACCATGCCAGGCAGGTCAACTGGAGAACGGTAAGACTAAAAGCAACAACTGAACGTCTGAGGGCGAAGTAGTACTGCTGACTGTAGAGGGGTGTGACAGCATTCAGGTGTTTTCCTCGGATGCTGCCTTCTCACAAGGAAGGATGGGGTTAGAAAAGGTAGACCATAAAAGTGTCACACCTCACCTTGCCTCTGGATTTTCGTCTCTGGCGCTAAGGCTTTTTGATGAACGGAGCTAACACGTTAAAAACTCCTCACGAAAAGGCTGTGCGTGACCGGCCTCTGCGGTCGCGCTCCCAGATCGTTAAGACTAACACTAATCCAACTTCCTTTTCAGCTTCCTCAAGAAATACCCTTGCACTTTGTAGGCAGTCGGAAAGTGACATCAGACCTCATACCCGTAACAGCACACGAAACAAAGTTGGTCACAATCAAATTCTTCCTACCCTTTTCACGTCCCTTTATCGTCTCGTGCCGCTAATGCAAACGACTGGAGTACGCGGAACATTATTCATGATCTCCTGAAACCACACTCTAAACTACATGTAGGAGCTTTTAACGTCCGAACACTGTGCCAAATAGGAAAACAGGCTTCCACAGCTAGGACTTTGGAATCTCGCATCATCGATGTGTGCTACGTCTCCGAAATGCGCATACAGGATCCAAGTAGCGTCATTCATTTGGCCTCATTGTATCAAAATAAAGAACCAACTAGATTCACGCTTCACGTATCTGGAAGCCCTGATGCTGCTTCCCGTGGCCTCGCCGGTGTAGGTATAGCATTGAGTCCTAGGGCAGAACTAGCTCTCCTAGACTGGATCCCAGTAGACAGTCGTTTGTACGCTGTCCGACTAAACGTAACAGTAAGGTCTCGTAAAGATAGGGACATTCGTCGTTGCCTCTTCGTCGTCTCTGCCTACTCTCCCACTGACTGCAGCTCAGATGAGGTAAAGACTGAGTTTCACAGAAAGCTTTCTGACCTCCTCCAAAAAGTTAGGCGCTGTGATATAGTAATAGTGGCTGGTGAATTGAATGCTTAAGTAGGTAAACTAAGCGATAAGGAGAGACACCTGGGTGGATCTTATGTTGTCGTGGCTCAAAGAACAGATAATGGCAATCGTCTGTTGCAGCTATGCTCAGATAACTGCCTGTTTCTAGCAAATACTAACTTTAAGCAGAAGGAAAACATCTTTTCACATGTTGACCTCCGAATTCGTCCCAACGCTGGACCCAACTAGATCACATCTATATCAACCACCGATGGAAGGGCTCAATAAAAGACTCGATCGTTCTGAAGCGCATGCTCAGGTTCAGATCATGCTCTAGTGCGGGCGCGTATTTGTCTGCTTCTTACTGGACGTAGGAAGCACGCTGCAATGGAACCTTAGGGTTCTACTTAATGACAGCCAAGCTATGAATATATTTCAGGAACAACTAGAAAAACAGTTATGCAGCCATGTAAGTGATGCTCACGCTGAGGCAGCTTGGAATGATATCTGAAAAGCTGTGAAAACAGCAATGATATAATGTAGTAAGGTGAACCGTAAGGTTAGGGAGAAACACTGGGTCTCAGCAGCATCTGCCACATTGATAGATGCTTAAAATCTCATCCTATCTGACTCTGAACATGATGAAGATCGGATTCAGCTTGAGCGCATACTGTTAATAAGCCTGCGCAATGATCGTAAACAGTAGTGGGTAGCGAATCTATCTCCCAAAAAGATGGACATAATCACTCTCAATCCAGGAGATTGGATCAATGGGCAAAACACTTTAGGAACCATTCAAACTGGTCATCAGCCACACTTCGGTTTCCCACGATTTCCAGTCGACCTGAATGGCAAGTTGATGTAAGTCCTCCAGTTTTTAGGAGTAGTTTAAAGCTATAGGAATTGGTTAGGAAGTTAGAAACAAGCGTTTAAGTAGCAAACTTATCACTGCTAATCTTTCTAGACTGTTCCATGTGACGCGAATAGTTTCCGTGCTTGTAACTCTTTAATCTCATTTGACTGGTGTAATAATTCAGTTATAATACCTGTTTCATGAACACAGCATATGTTTGAGTAAAGTGTAGTTGAATAATTTAAAAATGTACTCTTCTAACTCTTTGGAATTAAATATCATTTGTGGACCTCACATAAGAGAAACAATCTCAGCGATTGAAATTCAAATGATTACAGCATTTCGTTCAGCAGACGTGTCTGGACTTCTTCGGGGTGATAATCACAATTGTCAAAAAATATATAATGTTTAATTTTTACTGTGTTTATCCAATTATATTCAGATGTAAGGTTGAGGAAACACAAACAATGTTTGAAAAATGTTTTTAAATCCTTTGTTAATCTGAAGTAACTTGAGAGTAGATCGGTGATAGCGTTACATACGTTAGAAACAAGGCACTAGATCACTTTCTAAGGTATCAAAATACTTCAGATAGGTTTTATTACATATAAAGAAAGATTGGCAACAGAAGCGCTGTATATATAAACTAATAAGAACAACCTGAACAGAGAAGATAGTATGCAACTATCTACTACATGCCAAATGTTCATTAACAAGTAATTGAACTCTCTATTCAATCTGTTTATTTCATATGCATCGTTATTCTGACAAGAATTAATTGAAATATTTTAGCATTACAATTATATACGTGATGATTCTCATTTTACATGCACATGGACGGTTCAAAAAACAATTCCAACTTGCACTATTATTTTTACTTCATGTAAAAACAAATTGATACCTAGTTTCAATATGCACATTCATTTATTTCCATATTGTGAACTTTTCACATGATTCTCATATAACTAACTCATGTTATCCTACTTACATCTGAATATGACTAGATAAGCACAGTATAAACTTGATGTGATTGTTAAACAATATATATTTCTTTAGTAATTTTGCTTATTACCCTGAAGAAGTCCAGACAAGTTTGCTGAACGAAACGTTGGAATTACTTAAATTTCACTTATCCTAGAATAATTCAAATATGTAATGTCTTCTCTTTATTTGGCGCCTGATTCCTATCGAACTCTTTTTTCTAATATTGACAAATATTCGTATAAATAGTACACAAACGTATTTCTAGTTTTTTTTAATCCATCCATTATGATTAATATTTTTGATGGTTCTCTATTTCATTATATCAATTGTTATTATCACTATTATTATCAGCATGTTCACGTTCATGTATTGCCAAGAAAACCAAATGATTTCCCAGAGAACGATGATATTTATAAAGCAGTAAGTACTTTCTACTATTCAGTGATCTCTTTCAGTTAATGATAATCATTTCCTCTAAGTTATCATACCAAATGAATACTGAATTTATCACTTTTCGGACTTAACATTTTATTTATTTATTTAATTATAATGCTTTATATTTTCAAATAGATTCCTACGAATACCAATTTTGTAAATTTCACATCATTCTATCATAGTCCATCTTTGTGTCAATAAAGTAGTTGTTTACATATTCCTGATTTTGTGGTCAGTCTAGCGTAAATTGTAACTACATTATCCTTACCAGAGTTTCAATAAAGACATCTTAAACTACATCTGATCCTGTCCTCTATTCATGGGTTGTGCTTTTTGCAAGTAACTTCAAAAGTCGAACCGATGAAGTGAAGTCTCGAAATTTACAATCTAGTTTGGTTGCAGAACTGTTATAACTTGTGATCGCCGATTAGAGAGCAGTGAATTATCGATCAGATCAATGACGCGTAAAACGCGTACGAGCAGTCTAGAGTTCTGTTTTCTGCCTAGCCCAGCTAGTTAAGTCCAGAATACCATTCTGAGCCTCTGCGATATAAATCATTATATTTCAAACAGACTGAGTTTATATACCAATCAAACAGATCAAAACGTACCATAAAATAGAAAATAACGTCTGTACAAGATTTGGCCAAAAGTGGCTGTGAATGAGGGAGGTAGTGATTAATAGACAGGGCATATTTCAAGAATGGAAAATCGTGTAACAGTTCATAAGTTAAAATAAAGCTTATGATAAGCGAGACATGAATATGGATAGTTTAGTTAATTAACAATTATACGTTAAAAATATACGTATAGTATTGGACCATAAAGGAATCCCAAAAATTACCACTCATTATTCTTATCGGTGCATAACAAGAACATTCAAGCCACTAAATTTAATTCAAGCGTCACATGAACCTTGGAAATTTTTTTAACATAATAACCTAAATGTGATTAGAATAAGTATTTACTAAGGCAACAATAGTAACAAATGTCTAACTGTTGTCTAGCCCTAAACACTATGATTGTAATGAAGTAAAACTGCGAAAGGAGCGATCATATAATCTAGTTTTTTGTCAATAAAAGATAGTTCTAGCTGGTGTGCATTACTGTGATAACACTTCTAATTCATATTTTCACAGTAACCGTTATCTTATTTGTTGTCATTACTTTGAATTCGCAAATTTTGTTGTACCAAAGACATTACGTATTACCATTATTTACAGAACTGTTTCATCTCAGTTTTGACGCATTGGTTTTCTTGAATATCAGGTAAAGTAATAGCTCTTAAGATCAATTATCCACTGTATCGAGTTCTATTTACTGTTTATCCAGTACCCTTCTAACAGCGTACTACACTATCTCTCTGAATATTGCAATATGTGATCAGTAGCACATTCTGATTGCTTTAGTATATCGAGAAAAACTAATGCATGAATGTAAATCTTGTATCTCACATAAAATTTTAAGAAGTACACTTCATTTTATGTATGTTCTCTCATTGTAGTTACAAAGTCATGATAAAGTGAAAAATCGCGTCTATCGATCACACGATGTAATGAGTCAAGAAGCCAAACAACTTCGGCAGTTATACTACCAAAGTACTTCATAACGTTCATCAAACCGCTAATATTTTTTTCCTTCTATCCCACTATGTACCTCGTTCAATCCTTTTTTCTGTTTTAGTTTTCACTTGCATGTTAATTATGCATTGGTTGTTTGCTATTGCTGCTATGTGCTGTTTGTTGTCTATATTACCTTTCCAACTACCCTTTCGTATTTACTATTTTCGATGCTGAATAATAAGATGCGGTAACACAAAAGCGTAATTTGTTTGGAAGAAAGATTGTTATTGTAGTTGTAGTTGTTTCCCTTTTTTACGGACATAAAAATATGTTTATTTGTTGCTGTTTTTTTATTTAGGATTCGATTTCTTTCAGACCGAGATAATAATTTATATTATTTTAAGAAAATGTATTTGTTTTATTATAAATACAAACCTTTCTGTCTCAATTTCTTTAAAAGTGCTTTAAATTGATTTTTCGGGTATCCTATCTTTATCTCACTCTACTTTTACTTTTTTAGTTAAACGTCGACAGGCATCTTCAATTTGTATTTAAATTTAACGTGAACATGTTATATTTAGTCTTATTGTTTGAACTGCGGCGCTATTCACATGGCGTCGGTATGCTACTTAATTTCGTACAAATATATAAGCAAGTTTATGAATAAACACGTAAAATAAAAATAAAAGTAACATAACAAGAGTGCAATTGGTTACTTCTAAATCTATAAGTCAAAAAACCCCATAAATCTATTTAGCAATAATATTATGTGTATAAACCATTACATTGGCTGGCTGGCTGGCTCGCACGTTTGATTGAGTGTGTTGAACGATTGGTTTGGTGTGAAGGAGGCTAGTTGATATTTCTTGTCTACTGATAAGTCGTGGTTGTCAGTAGTGTATGAAGTGCACTGATTATTGTTGAGATTGGTGTTAGTATGTGGTTTATTGTGGTTTCTCAGTGGTTGTCTGTAGGCGTGTATGCATGGGGTAGTGTTGAGTGTAGTGGTGAGGAGCGATTAGTGTTGTGTTTGCTGTTGTCGAGTGGTGATTATGTTGACGGAGATGATTAATTGGCATGTGGATGAATGCGAGTGAGGTGTTGTTTGATAGTAGGGTTGGTGGACTGTGAGTGGTTGGGTTAACCGTCACGGTTTTACTCTTGTGATTTGTTGCATGGTAAGAACCGTCGACCAAGAATCGAAGTTTTCTTTGGCAGCCCTATACACGGGGCTAATATCAATTGCACAGCAGTATGGTGGTCGGATGTGTTGGGTGCAAATCAAATCTTATCCATCCTCAACACACAGCTGAAGTCAACTGTCACTTAGTCACGCACTCACTCACTCACTCACTCACTCACTAGTTCGCTAGCTGGCTGGCTGGCTGGCTGGCTGGCTCGCACGTTTGATTGAGTGTGTTGAACGATTGGTTTGGTGTGAAGGAGGCTAGTTGATATTTCTTGTCTACTGATAAGTCGTGGTTGTCAGTAGTGTATGAAGTGCACTGATTATTGTTGAGATTGGTGTTAGTATCTGGTTTATTGTGGTTTCTCAGTGGTTGTCTGTAGGCGTGTATGCATGGGGTAGTGTTGAGTGTAGTGGTGAGGAGCGATTAGTGTTGTGTTTGCTGTTGTCGAGTGGTGATTATGTTGACGGAGATGATTAATTTGCAAATGGATGAATGCGAGTGAGGTGTTGTTTGATAGTAGGGTTGGTGGACTGTGAGTGGTTGGGTTAACCGTCACGGTTTTACTCTTGTGATTTGTTGCATGGTAAGAACCGTCGACCAAGAATCGAAGTTTTCTTTGGCAGCCCTATACACGGGGCTAATATCAATTGCACAGCAGTATGGTGGTCGGATGTGTTGGGTGCAAATCAAATCTTATCCATCCTCAACACACAGCTGAAGTCAACTGTCACTTAGTCACGCACTCACTCACTCACTCACTCACTCACTCACTAGTTCGCTAGCTGGCTGGCTGGCTGGCTGGCTGGCTCGCACGTTTGATTGAGTGTGTTGAACGATTGGTTTGGTGTGCAGGAGGCTAGTTGATATTTCTTGTCTACTGATAAGTCGTGGTTGTCAGTAGTGTATGAAGTGCACTGATTATTGTTGAGATTGGTGTTAGTATCTGGTTTATTGTGGTTTCTCAGTGGTTGTCTGTAGGCGTG
>CAMPQF010000070.1:0-24513 GCA_946903255.1 Schistosoma spindalis | reverse complement strand
ATTGACTCATGAATTCAACAATTAAATTACTATAAGTTCCACAAAAAACCCGCCTTTCTGATAAAAATCAAGAATTATCAGACAGTAAATTTGTAAAAGGATCAAGAAATCGAAATTATATACTTCGAATTTTTCGTTTAGAACTATGATTTGAATTACCTCAGGGTAACAATCAAAATTACAACGAACAAACTTATCATCAAATATTCACGAAAACACTATTAAAACCGGCATGTGATTATACAGTATCATCTGTACATATCGTACGTATACTGTATATCTACGATATACAGGTGTAATACCGTATGAAACATTTTTAAACCTTCCAACCAAAAAAATAGTTACAAGTGGAATCAAGTAGTTTTTTCTATTTACCTTATAAAATCTAATGATTTCGACAATGAAAATAATTGTAAAATATCATGATCAGTGGATTTCAATGGTGTCGGTTGTGATGCAGTCACCTATTAAGGACAAACAAAGATGATCACTCAATATCGTGGATCGATTGAAATTAGACATTTAAACCTTATGGTACTGCATAAGTGGTCTTTTAGTGAAGGAAAACTTAGTAGGGATAATTAATTTATTATTTAGTGCAAAATTACAAAGTGTTTTCATAAAATATGAACTTACTTACTTACGCCTGTTACTCCTCGTGAGGGAGCATAGGCAGCTCACCAGCATATAAAATATGAAAACTATATATTAAATACTTCATTTGCACATCTTTCATCAACTGTCTCTTACAAACTTCATCGTTCCTTTATTCCTGTTATTATTACAATTACTCTCTGTTTACATTCCTGTTCTTTTCAATTTAATCTTTTCAACCTTTTGCTTCCAGGCATTCCACTTCTGATCGGTGTTACAAACTACTTATGTCTATCGATGATGATGATAATGAAATTAAATGTTTTGTTCATTAAGATATTTTTGGTAAAATATAGAGTTCCCAGAACAAACTATTTCAACAAATTTCTTTAACAAAACAATAAAAGAAGAGCTACATAATTACACAAATGAGCTATTTGGAATCAGATGAAATGTTTATAAAGAAGATTAACATCTATATAATTATTCACTAGAAACATGTTAAAGAATACAAGTTATTCACTAGGTCATCTTGAACGATCTTCTCGTCACATTGTATATTTGCTAGATAATATATTGTACTTAGTTAGCTAGTTACTCATTCAACTGTTACCTCTCATCGAGGAGCATAGGCCTCCCACGAGCATTCTCCATGGAACTCCGTCCTGAACAACCCTTTCAAAGTGTTTCCAGTAGATAAGATATTGTAGAGCTATTATAACGGCATCTCGTCCTACCAGAAGATATGCTAGCAGAAGGATATGAATAAAGTAAATGGTTAGTATCTGATGAAACAACAACTGATAGAAGTTTGCAAGATTTCAAATCTCTGTCCACAATCATAATAATCATGACCTTAAAAGTTTCACCATACACCCTCCTAACTGTCCTCAGAACTCTCCTCGGTACAGCGAAGTATTATCTCAAAAGCATGTAAAGAAAACTAAAGTATAGTAAAGAATGATAGGTAATATGCAAGAATTAATAATACGTAAAAGTTAATGTCAACTAACGCCAAAACCATGAGGCATCTTTATATAGTAAGTCAGACGGAAACTTTTTTCTATAACAATAAAACATGAGAAGAACAAGAGAGATCAGAGGAAATACCTACATGAAAATAAATGACCTTCGACACTGTTTTTATAAACGAATCTTCAATAGAAAAAGCTCCACGAGATTTCAACAGGGTGTTTAGTTTCTGTTCATGTTTCAGGCTAAAGTCAACAGTTTGACATTTAGACGGCTTAAGTGTGAGACCATTAACAGCACACCAGTATTCAATAAGAGTCAAGAACTAGTTCATTTCAAGGGGGTGTAGAAAGGTAGAAATCGGAATACATAGTGAGATCGTCCACATATTTAATAAAAGTGTTTTCTGTGGAAGATGACTGGTCTTGTTGAGAAAAAAGAGAAGAATGGAAAAAAACAATTTGTGGTACACCTTCATGCGACAATAAGGGCGTCGAGCATTGTCCTCCAAACACAGTGTACTGTTCTCTTCCAAAGATATAGGAACATAGTCAGTTGATTATTCAGCTGTCAGTGTTAACGCTGATAAATTTGTTAAGTTGTAGTCGTCTTGAAATAGAGTCAATGGCAGAAGTATATTCTAGAAATACACATGAAACATACTTCTTATACATTTCTAAGCTGAACATTAGATTGTGATGCAGAGCAACAACAGCTTAGTTTGAAGTTGGAGAAGCAATGATTTTTCTAATGTTTTGAAAAAAGGCAAAGTTACTGCTACGTATCTAAATGTAATGTTCTTATCGTCAGATGCTTTCCAGGTATCGGGATTATCTTTGTCTTTCGCCACATTTTCGTCATGAGATTAGTTGACAAGGATTTGTTAAAAATGCTAGTGAATGGATAAAACAGAATGTCGGCACATTTCTTAAAAAAAGGGTTTGTGATCTCAATCGTTCCAAAACACTGGGATTAGTTAAGTGACTGGAGAAATTTACGGATATCAGTTTCAGAGAAAATTGGGACACTACTATTCTTCAAACCTGTAGGAAGCGTGACATCAGATGATTGAGTTACAAAAGACTTATTTCAGTCACAAACATTCATCTGGTTTTCTCTTCTAATGTGTCTCTGACCTATAAGTCCTTTAAATAGTTTACGCATACTCAAATAGTTTTTACAAGATAGGGGTTTCTGAGTAAACATCAAGTTCAAACGTCTAATCTTCAGGTTTGTTATAATATTTCTATGGAGTTGTACTCTTCATACATTCTTTCTATCACTCTCAACGGTCGATTAAGTTGTGGGGATATAAGTCGAGGAAATTAAGAAAAATAATTTTAATGGGAAAACAAATATCAAAACAGAATTCAGGAAAACAAGTGATAATATCAACGGTGTTTCCCAATGAGTCATCTATGAATAATTCTCAGTTTGTCGTACGAAACATGTTTTCCAGATTTTGGATATTTTCTTCCGAGTAATTCCTTTATTGGATTGGTTGAAGTTAGACATTAACGCCGTTGGATGCCGGCTCAGTGGTCTAGTTGGTTAAGCGCTTGGCGCGATACTGAGAGGTCCTGGGTTCGGGTCTCGCGAGGAACGGGATGGTGGATGCGCACTGCTGGGGAGTCCCATACTGGGACGAAACGGCCGTCCAGTGCTTCCAGGCTTTCCATGGTAGTCTAGCTTCAATGGATTCATGATTTCAACCAGTGAAATTCCTGTATTTGTTTTGTTCAATATAAGAGGTTATTCTTTCCAGGCTCGTCATATACTTTAGGTAGAACATGAATAATACAATGATCTGAACTAGACAATGGAGCACTTTTGAGAGTTACGTATGAGTAATGAAAACTAAGTCTAGATGGGCATCCAAACGATTGGGAAAATCTATTAAATTTCAGTGACCTAGTTAGGAAAGAAAGCCACAGCCATATGAAATAAAATCACCATATAATTGAAAGTGAACTTTAAGGGTAATAACAGTTAATTCTGTGAATTTATCAGTGAAAACGGATGGTACGGATGACGTACAGTATGAAGTCACGTAGATGTCAGTAACACAGACATAGTTGTGTTTTTTTTTCAAGTGTTTTGGACTACATCTTAAAGATAATGAGTCGATAAAGTCGTATGTACACTTAAAACATGCAAATGTAGATCAACACCCAGTTTAAAAATGTAGCTACATCACCGCTACAATTTTTCTTATTCCTTGATCGATTCTGATGATGAATATTGGAACATCATAGTCGTAAATCATTTAACCACGACACATCTTTAGACTTAGTAGAAACTGAAGATAGTTCATCTTGCCAATTAGTGATCGGCGGGGATCGTCTTTTGATTAATGTTAATTCTTTTCAATGCATATTGCCAGCCATCATGATGTCTCTGATTGTACCCTTTTGTACCTTGTGAAGCGTTAGGTCGTAAAGGTTTCATAAATGCGTCTGAATAGGTTATAGAAATAATAACTTGTTAAAACAAAGAGAAAAGACAACTTGTTAGTTTCCAAATTGTAGGAACAGTTAGCCCAGGTATTCAAGTAGGCCGCCAGTTTAATGATAGTAACAATTGTGACATTAATGGTAATAATAACATTGATACTGATGATTATAATAGATTTATTAAGCCACTTACTAAGAGGCAGAATTAACAAAAACACAAGAATGTTATTATTATTTTTAAAAAATGCAGTAATTGTTATGATCTTGAGTAATCATTAAACAGATAATATACTTAGGGTAGGTAAATAGATTGGTTCAATGGTATACAGATGACCAAAATGTCAACTACAATAGATACTGTTGTAACATTACTTGGTATGATAATTTCTTTACAAGACCGTCTTCAACATACCAAACTGTTAATGTATACTCTAACGGTCATGATAACAAAACATTAAACTCTGATTACATTTTAACATTTATACATGGTTGAATTAAATGTCGAGATTGGTTCCATGTGAAACAAATTATCACTAATAAACAAAAATGGATAGTGGCTAGCAGTGGGACCCAAGGCGCTCGTTTCGTCCTATTTGGGACTCGTCAGCTGGATGTACCTGCGTCTCAGAGTTGATGTTTACTCTAGAACTCAAACTCAGACTGATCAACTACAGTCTTAAACTTCAATGGGAAGATTAGAGTAAAAACAATACCAAGAGAATTTAAATTATCACTATTGCCCAACTGAAGTTGAAGATATGGACAATTAATTTTTAATTTAATAAATTAAATATGATGAACTATTTAATAGAGCAGGTGATTGGTTCGAACTCCAGTGTAATTGTAAATAAGTACTGATTATGAAAACCGATCCAGGAGAGGATAGTTTTTCAATGCTTTCTGATTTTTAGCAATATATTTTAACTGCTCCTAAATGCCCTGCTACGGCCGAGAGTGAAAAGTGTCCGCTCTCCCTCTCGAGATGATCTTACATGACCACGCGTATATAGCCTCTGCCAGGTAAGTCCTACTCACTGTCTTCTCGTGGTGGGGGTGCTGTTTATGAAAGTGAGAGGACGAAAAGCGAATGTCCGGTGCTTTAACCGGGATGGTGGATATGGAGAGTCCACCTAGGGGAGTTGAAAAACCCTGATTCCAAACCAATTGTTCGCATGGCGTTTGAACCAATTATTGGTCACCGGCTACCATGGGACTGCATCTCCTGATTTTGCTCCACTGCCTTGTGGATCAGACCTTTAGGCCGAAGATTCGAGGTGTGGTCCCCTAAGAAAACCACCTACTTCGGTTTTGGCACTCTTTCAGTAACACAGCCCTCACACAAACCAAAGAGATTTTTATGGCGCATATGTATCTGGTATTTATGTGTTAAAGTAAATAAATATTTTAGCTAACATTAGTCTTTTAAGAAAGCTTTCCTGTTTTGGATTTATTTATCAATGTCAAAAAGAATCACTTGTCTTTTCTTGATATATATATATATATATATATATATATATATATATATATATATATATATATATATATATATATATATATATATATATATTGTAAATTCAGATAATGTAATTTTAATCGTAAAGTATTACATAAGTAGGGTTTTTCTCGGTTCAACGTTCATACGATGATTTCATATCATCTAATGCATCTTGTATATTTACCAGACATTTAACAACAGTGTAGTTTAGACAATTTATAATCTATCTGGTTTAACTAGTTGAATAAATGCCAGTCATGTCAAAGTGAAATTGTTTTTTTTTTTTAAAAAAAACAAAGATTATATTAAAAAGAAGCTTATACAAGGCTACTCTGTTCCTCTTATTTAAATGCTTTTTTAAATGATGTTATTTACTGTTTCAATAATCTTATTTGGTGCAACTTATAATTAATCTGTATTGGATTTGAGACAGTTATCCATCTCAGACAATGGATGAAGGGTAGCATAAAATCATAGATCAATTAAAGTTAGACATTAACACTGTTGGATACTGGATCAGTGGTCTAAAGTTTAAACGTTCACGCGAGACCTAAGAACCTGGGTTTAAGTCCCTTATGCGAGATTGTTGATGCATACTGTTAGAGAGTTACATACTAGGACAAAATGGACGTCCAATTTCTTCCAGGTTTTCAATAGTGATCTAACTTAAATCGACTTATGAATTCCTTCGCGTGAATATAGTACTTTAATGTTATATTTAGTCGTCGCTGGTTGTTGTGCCGGAAAAATGCTGATCACTTATACTCGGAACGGGGGACCTCTAAAATTCCCACAACGCGAAAGTAAGAACACAAAGACTAGTATGACGAAGACGACGATGATGATGATGATAATCGTAGAAAATACACTCGTTTATCTATTGATTGTACACCCGTTTTGATTAATAATTAGGATGAACTCACATATATAAAAAAATACTCAGAGTTATAACAAATCACATACTGAGCATAGTTCAGGTCAATGGAATACAAGAATATGATATATATTATACAGGATAAAATATCATACGAGAAAAGAAAATAAATACTACACTGAGTAATCATTACATTGAATCAAAACGGATGTAATGATGAATAGAACTCATAATGAGTAAGTCAATCGAATCTAGACTTTTCTTTCCATCATATCATATGATAAGAGAGACATGAATATGAATAGTTTAGTTAATTAACAATTATACGACAAAAATATACGCACAGTATTGGTCCATAAATAGATTCCAAAAAATTACCACTCATTATCCTTATCGGGGCATAACACTTAAAATGCACCTTTACATCGATAAATCAATAAAATTCATATATTTTATCAGTTAAGATAATCACACAGAGTAAGTATAAATACTTCTTTGAATATTATCTACATTCTTCCAACTTATTTCAAATGAAACGTCTCTTTGTTACATAGATTGACATCATTAATATTTTTAATGTGAAATAATCAGTTTTCATCATAGTTATACAATCGATATATTAATTATTTTTATTTATTTATGGAAGACAATAAGTAAACTATCACCTATTTGTGTGTTTATAATTAGTTAAGAATCAGTTAGTTGAATAATGATGAATTGAATAATAATAATCACTGAGAAGTGTCCAGCTTGTTTGATAGAATTAGATCACCTACAAGAGGTCAGTCTCGGCTCCCTCTATGATAACGTCCATAACTAGAAATCATGGTAATACAGGGTCGAATCCGTTAGGGAGCATCATTGGTCTCACGACTATAGGATTATAATATTGACGAGTACCAGATAGTATAAAACTTAAGTATAAATTATTATATAGACCACCTTTTAGAAGCATCTTGAGTTACATTAAATTCATTTGTAAACTATACAATTTTTATCATTTTTACTATTTGAGATGTGTATCTTTAAAGCGATCATCTTATTATTACAAAGGAAGGTACTCGAGTTCGGTTAGTTTAAGATCTTTAAACTTAATTAATATTTGGTTTATACTCTGAGAGTAAGAAAAATATGCTGAAATTAAATATAGTGAATACAAATACAAAAACGTGAATTCTCGTAGCTTTAAAATCATGAAACTAGTCTTAGCTAAACTACCGTTAAAAATTTAACAATACTGTCAGTCAGTCAGTCAGCTGCAACGTAGGACCAGGCACGTATATGCATCGGTCCAAGTTGCCATACCGCATTAGCACAACAAGATGAACACCGGATTCATAGAAGTAGTTAATTCAGTGGTGGTAATATATAGAAGAAAGAGTGTGTATAAGGATATAGTACAGGAAGATAGAATTAGTTCCTAGAAAGAAAGATTTGAAGTGATTTTAATCTCTTAGTTTAAAGGAAGACAGAGAGTGTATACACCGACGCCATTGTGATCGATTCTGAGCCATGTCACCAAGAGTCTCCAACCATTGGTTACGATAGTCACGCGGACCCCAACCAGGCAGTCTGAATCTCCCAACATGGCTCAGCCCAGAAGTTAGTGACTTCAAGCACTGATGCCACGTTTTGGTTTGGCCGCCCCTAACTTTCTTCCAATTATCCCCTGCACTAGTCAGCATTGCGCGTCGTGGTAATCGGTGTTCAGGCATACGCAACACGTGGCCCAACCATCTCAGTCGATGAAGATTCATAACCTCATCAACTGATTTACCATCATTCCCTAATACCCTACGTTTAACCTCACTATTACTTACCCGGTGATCCCAGCAGATACCCGCAATGTTTCTAAGGCACCTGTGATCAAATACCAGTAACTTACGAATATCTTCCACTCTTAAAGGCCATGTTTCGCAGCCGTATAGAAGGACGGAACGAACTGCCGCGCAGTATACTCGTCCCTTAATTGATAGACGGATATCTCGCCTTCGCCATAGATGACGTAAGTTGGCAAAGGCCAAGCGAGCTTTTCGAATCCGTGCTGAGATTTCGTCAGACACCAACCCATTAGGGCTGATCAGACTTCCAAGATAAGTGAAGTTGTCAATGCGTTCGACTACTTCACCCCCTATCCTTAGTTCAGGTGTTGATGCAGACCAGTCCTGAAGCAACAACTTGCATTTAGAGGGAGAAAAGCGCATCCCAAACATTCTAGCATTGTTGCTCAGTGCTACCAAAAGACTCTGCATTTCATCAGCGTCTTCACCAAACGGGACTATGTCATCTGCGTATTCTAAGTCAATAAGTGGACCTCCTGGTAGGAGATCAATACCCGAGAAGTCAGTCGATGAGAGCGTTATTTCCATCAGTAGATCTATGATGAAGTTAAACAAAAAAGGAGAAAGTGGACAGCCTTGACGGACGCCACTTGAGGTTGCAAAAGCAGATGACAGTTCGCCATAGGCTCTGACCCGACTAGTAGTGTTCGAGTAAAGAGCCTTCACAAGGTTTATGTACTTCTGAGGTACGCCTTTCAATGACAGACACTGCCACAGAACCTCTCGGTCAACAGAGTCAAACGCTGCTTTTAAGTCAAGGAATACCACCATTGTCGGACGCCGATAAGTATGCCTGTGTTCTAGAACCTGACGAATGGTGAATATGTGGTCGATGCAACCACGACCAGGTCTGAAGCCAGCCTGATTTTCACGTGTTTGCAGTTCACGAGTCTTAGTTAGGCGTCCGAAAATTATCGAAGCTAGTATTTTAGATACTATATTAGTCAAACTAATCCCTCTGTGGTTGTCACAGGATGATTTTGACCCTTTCTTAAATATTGGGACGATAAGTGATTGTGACCAGTTAGATGGGATAACGTCTAACTCCCAGATTTTAGCTAAAATATTAGTCAACCTAATCGCTAAAACTAGACCACCATCCTTAAAGACCTCTGGGGCCAATCCATCTGGACCAGCTGCCCTTCCTCGTTTCAGATTAGCTATAGCCTTTTGAACTTCAGCTAGAGTTGGGGGACCTACTTCAATGTTCCATTCACACTGTCTGGGAATAGAGGGTAGTTGTAGAGTAGCTGAAGGCCAGCTAAACTGCTCCTTAAAGTGTTCCGCCCATCGTTCTAAGCGTCTGGACTGGGAGCAGATGAGAGTGTCGTCTTTTTCCGAAATGGTCTGACTTACACTTGATTTATTAATTCCAGTTTCTTTTATTAGTCTGTAGAGTTGTCTTGTGTTCCCTATAGCCGCCGCCTTTTCCATCTCTTTTGCTTTCGTTGCCCACCAATGCTCACGATCATTCCTTAGACTTTTGCTTAATCTAGATTTGATTTCTTTACGCTCTTCATCGTATTCAAAACCTGATGGGATGAGTTTGCGAGAATCTATCAGTGCTATAGACCTTGACGAAATCCATTGGTTTTTTGTAACCATTTGGTTTAAATCACTGGTAGATGTCACTGCTGTTTCCACAGCTGCTTGTATAACTTTCCAAGCAACATCTGGGTCAGTCTCGTTTTCAGAACTACCTAAGTGTGACCTCAGTTGTTCCTGGAACCTACTTTTGGCTTTCTCATTACTCAATTCGGTTCTAATGAGTCTTTTTTGTGTGGCTCTTTTGCGTCCAGTGAGGCGCAAGCAGATGCGTGCTCGTACTAGGGCATGATCAGAGTCCAAGCAGGTACCCCAGAATGAGCGACAATCTTCTATTGACCCTCTCCAACGATGACTGATGGCAATATGGTCTATTTGAGTCCATCGTTGGTTTGGTGCAGGGGGTCGCCATGTTAGACGATGTCTCTCCTTATGCTTAAAATTTGTGTTTGCTAAAAATAAACGATTGTCTGAGCACAGTTGCAGCAGACGATCACCATTATCTGTTCGCTGTGCCGGAATACTAAAATACCCACCTAAACGTCTTTCTGTTTCGTTTAAGCTACCTACCTGGGCATTAAAGTCACCTCCTACGAGTACTATGTCTGAACGTTTAGCTTTCTGAAGAAGTTCAGACAGCTTTCTGTAAAATTCATCTTTCACTTCATCGGAACTGCAGTCAGTGGGAGCGTAGGCAGAAACGACGAAAAGGCAACGACGTGTGTCCCTATCCTTCCGAGTTCTTACGGAGCCGTTTAGCCGAACAGCGCATAGACGACTGTTAACGGGGATCCACTCTAATAGCGCTTGTTCCGCCCTCATGCTAAGTGCTATGCCTACACCTGCCAGTCCACGAGAACTAGCCATCAGGTCGCCAGATACACGGAGGGTGTATCTCGTTGGCTCTCCGTTTTGCCGAGGTGAGGTCAAGTGAATGACCACACTAGGATCCTGTATGCGTGTTTCGGAGACACAGCATACATCAATCGTAAGAGATTCTAAGGTTTTAGCCAAGGAAGCCTGCTGACCGATTTGGCATAGTGTGCGTACGTTGAAGGCTCCAATGTATAGTTTGGAGCGAGGTTTCAGTAGACCTGGGACAGTGTTTTGAGCACTAGAATCGTTGGCTGTGGTGACACTTGAGGAGGAAGCTAAAAGAGGAAGTTTAGTGTATAAAGTCGATGTAGGAGGAATAATAGGAATTGAAGAGGGAGGTTGACTATGAATACAGTGGTCTTGAGTGCTGTTAGAGGTATGAGGGCGGTTATCACTTCCCGGTTGCCCACACCGTGGAAGGGTTCTTCTGGAGGTACCTGAAAAGGAAATTGGATTAGAGTTGGTCATAGTGACCTGAGAGCGTGACCGCAGTGCCCAAGGGACAGCTGCTTGAGGTCGGTCACACACGACCTTTTTATGAGTGATTTTTGTGTTAGCTCCGTACTTGTTGAGTCCTTACTGCCGGAGACGGATATCCGTGGGATAAGGCGAGGTGTGCATTTTTAGGGTCGACCTTTTCTAACCCCACCCCTCCTTGTGGGAAGGCAGCATCGCTGTCATGCTGGTTGTCTGAAGGAAACACCTTACTGCTGTCACACCTCTGTACAGTCAGCAGTACGACTTCGCCTTCGGACCTTGGTTTTGTTGCTTTTAGTCTTACCGCTCTTCAACCGACCTGTCTGGCATGGTAGGACCTTGAGGAACGGTTGTTCCAGCCAGTATAGCTCAGTTGCTTCATCACGATAGGCAAGCCCGACCACCACGTCAAGGTAGCAACAACGGTCAGGTTAACAATACTGAATAACTTTTTAATCCTAGTATGAGACTTCTTACCAGCATCCATCGAACCCAGAATCTTCGGTTTCATGCTCAAATTCTTAATCTCTAGACTAACGAACAGGCATACAACATTGAAACTTAAAGCAATTAGTCCCTTTTATAAATTTCGATAATGTAATAAGAAGACGGAGATTATCAAAACTATGTGATATATTAGCGCAATACATTTCAAACAATCTGATCACACATAGACTTGTTAAGAGCATTTATATATAAAAATAAAAGGTCAACTAGACTGGAAATGGGGTAAGAGGAGATAAGGATAATAATAAGAGTAATAATAATAATGATAATAATAATAATAATAATAATAATAATAATAATCTGAACACAATTCAAAACCTAATCACTCTGGATAATAAGTCAATATTACCAGGGTAGGTTTAAGGTAAGAACAAACTGTTTTTGAATACACAAAGGGGGTTTGAATTTTCGTATGGCTAAGGCTTCAATAAACCTTAGTATACGCCCTTTTACACTTTTATATAATACCACAAAAGTCGAGTTTAGATCAATCTTGTGCCCTGTTTCAATTATATGTTTAGTAATAGAGGATGATGGATGTTTATCCTGTAAAATTTCTTAAAGATTTACTGTTATTATGTACTGTGGTGGTCGGTGTTCGATATATTCCTTAAACTCCGTATACAGTACGTCTCGGTAACCGTCACCAAACAATGCTCCAACGGTATGTTAATCAGAAGGCGAATACGAAGCGTTAATTACGTTTATTAAGGGACCACACACAGATATCCAAAATTACAGATGCGTTAAGCAAGCATGAAATAGTTGTGCCGAAAGGCAAACAGGCAAGCGAGCGAGAGAGAGAGAGCAAGGGCAAGAGCGAGCGAGTCATGAATATGAATAACATGGACATATATATACATAGTGAAATTAATGAATCATCGAGTCAATTAAGCGGTTAATAGTAAAGCTAGTAGCGTGAATAAATGCGTAGGCAGTAAGGCTTGCCGAGCATACGTATTCATACAAGGATAACAATAATAAAGCTACATACATTCGCAACAGTAATAAGGATACAATAAGTTATTATAGTGCAGGTGACTTTGTCCGTTTAATAAGTTAATAAAAGGGCTTAACCGAATTAGGTGAGAGCAAACTCAATTGAATGTGAGTTGCTATAGTACTGACAAAGTTCAGTTCACTTTTGAAGGTGAATACTTTCGTCAGATTGATGGGGTTGCTATGGCTAGTCCGCTAGGACCATTATTAGCAGACTTGTTCATGGCAAATGTTGAAAATCAGGCTGATGACATAATTGAAAACATGTCACTTTATAAGAGATATGTGGATGATATCCTAGTTGTTTGTGAAAGTAAAGAGGAGATGTACCGTTTATTAAATAAATTCAACACTCTTCAAAACCATATCAATCTCTCATGTGAAGAGGAGAAAAACGATCAGCTCCCTTTCCTAGATATACTTCTGAGTAGACGAGAAGATGGCTCAATCAAGCGATCCATTTTTAGAAAACCAACGTGGACAGGTCAATACCTTAGTTATTATAGTTATTGCCCTGTACAATACAAACGTGGTTTGATAAGGTGTCTTTTCAACAGGCTTGATCGCATTTGTACAAATGACGCCATTGATGATGATGTTAAGTTGTTAAACAAAACATTAATAGAAAATGGTTACCCCCTGAAATTCATAAATAGATGGAAAGTCCACGGTACAGTGAGACCTACTGTAGCCTCGGTGGAAAAAAAGCCTGTCTACATCACCTTACCATTCAGAGGTGATTCAAATAGTCTCTTATTGAAACAAAGACTTAAATCAGTCATCAGCAAAGCGTACTGCGCAGCAAAGGTCATTGTCAAAGAAAGAACAAGGTGCATGTTTCATTCAAAACCTCAAAGACATGAAAACGATTGTGTCACATCCCACTGTGTTTACCAATTTAAATGTGTGTGTGGTCACACATACATAGGGAGGAGCAATCGTAATCTTAACATTGGGGTGAGTGAACATGCACCCAAATGGCTGCAAAAACAAATACAATCAAGTGACCCAATAAGAGCAGAGGATAAACATCCATCATCCTCTATTACTAAACATATAATTGAAACAGGGCACAAGATTGATCTAAACTCGACTTTTGTGGTATTATATAAAAGTGTAAAAGGGCGTATACTAAGGTTTATTGAAGCCTTAGCCATACGAAAATTCAAACCCCCTTTGTGTATTCAAAAACAGTTTGTTCTTACCTTAAACCTACCCTGGTAATATTGACTTATTATCCAGAGTGATTAGGTTTTGAATTGTGTTCAGATTATTATTATTATTATTATTATTATTATTATTATTATTATTATTATTATCATTATCATTATTATTATTACTCTTATTATTATCCTTATCTCCTCTTACCCCATTTCCAGTCTAGTTGACCTTTTATTTTTATACATAAATGCTCTTAACAAGTCTATGTGTGATCAGATTGTTTGAAATGTATTGCGCTAATATATCACAGTTTTGATAATCTCCGTCTTCTTATTACATTATCGAAATACAACATTGAATTCCAATATCTTGCTATATAATGAAAGAAAGAATAAAAGATGATCGTAAATATACAATTTCATATTTTTTTCTACTTTATAGTACCAATCTCTATCAAACATTTCCAACCTGATTTATATGTCGATAATGAAAATGCTATAAGTTCATCTTTGCTATTATGAATAGGGTTTTAATGAAATAATTTTACATTTATACAGTCTTATTAATACTCACAACCTAATGTTCTTTCTGTTCTAATTGTGTCAGTTAATTATGTGATCATTTAGTATCTTGAGTACGATTATGCAATCCTTTGTTTATTTATTGATTTAATCTTCTATTATTATTATTATTATTATTATTATTATTATTATTATTATTATTATTATCACTAGTAGTAGCATAGTGAACGAGAACACCAATGTGGACAATTAAACGTATTTGAGGAAATTACAGAATATCTTGATAAAATCTGAGATCCCTATAGTAAATACTCCATTCGTAAAATGTCTGTCAACTGTCTCAGACTTCATTGTTCCTTTATTTCCATATCAATCTCTTCTCTTTAATCTTCTCAACCTTCTGCCTCCGAGAATTCCTTTCTCGATTAGTGATACGTAATACTTATATCTATCGACAATAGTAGCTCACAGAACAGTAGTAGTAGTACTAGTAGTAGTAGTATTAGTAGCATTGGTAGTAACTATAGTTTTACCATGACTATCTTTGCAATATATAAACACTTGCCAATTTTAACTATAATTAATAAAATGTACCCGTTCTCTTTATAACTAATTATTGTTTCTTTCCGAACATATCTCTGATTTTTTTATTTCTAACAACGCTATATCATATAATTTTAGACCGTTTGTCAGTCAATCAGCTACAACGTATGACCAGGCGCATATGTTTATCGATCCAAGTTGCCATACCTCATTAGCACAACAACATGAACACCGGATTCACAGAAGTAATATATAAAAAAAAGACTGAATATAAGGATAGAGTACGGGAAGAAAGAATTACTTGGTAGAAAGAAAGATATAAAGCGATTTTAATCTCATAGTTTAAGAGAAGACAGCGAGTGTATAAACCTATGCCATTGTGATTGATTCTGAGCCACGCCAGCTAGAGCCCCCAACCATTGGTTACGATAGTCAGGCGGACCGCAACCAAGTAGTCTGCATCTACCAACATGGATCAGACCAGAAGTTAGTGACTTCAAGTACTGATGCCACGTTTTGGTTTGACCGCCTCTAACTTTCTTCTAACCATTCCCAAAACTAGTTAGCATTTCGCATCGTGGTAACCGGTGTTCAGACATACATTTGTACCTAATAAGAATCCTTGAAATGGAATAAATCAATTTCTTTTGTCATGTCTTACTTTGTCGAAATATACTTCATATTATAAGAATGAAATAACAATTTTATTATTTACTGAATTATTCAATTTAATCATTCAATATTCCATAATTTATTAAATCAATTTTATAGACAAATACAATTCATTGACAATGATATACGCTCAATAGACCGAGTTATTTGTAATAATAATAATAATAATAATAATAATGATAATAATAATAATAATAATAATAATAGTAATAACAATGAAAAGATCTACATGAAAGAAAAGAAATTGCCGAGTTATATATTCGGCCTATATGATTCGCCCAATATGAAATGAGTCTATAAATGTTTTCTTTTTTAATTTTATTTATTTATTGATTGTCTAGACTACTTATTTAATATTAATTCCAATTAAACAATTAACTACTATATAAACCCTAAAAAATTTGATTCACATACCATTCATCAGTTAATTGTAATGGTAGATTTATGGATCAAGGTATGAAGTTTTATTATTATTATATACTTCAATTATTTATAAAATCTCAACGGATTTATCTGAAGTAAATTCAACATTTTGCCTGGTCATCCAGTTTAAGCTGTTTTTCAAGTTTAAATTCATTCATTGAAATTGTATAAATATATTCCTCTTCTTGTTCTTGTTCTTGTTCTTCTTCTCCTCCTCCTCCTCCTCCTATTTCTTCTTCTTCTTCTTCTTCTTCTTCTTCTTCTACTACTACTACTACTACTACTACTACTACTTCGTGTTGTTGTTGTTCTACTTCTTCCTGCTTAATGTCTCACATTAAATTGGCGCCTAAATGCTTTGGAACTACAGGATTAAATTTTAGACAAAAGTTCTTATTTATTATGATTCAATTGTATTCTATAATTTATCTACGTTTTTATTTATTTATTTATTTTTAGTTATTGATTATAACATTATGTTTACAAATCATCCCTTGTAAATTTGAGGATAATGTTCAAGTGGATGGTAAGTTTTCTCTATTTTTTCTTTTGCTTCGTAAAAAACCAAATAAAAATTCAATGTTATCAAATTGATGATTAATAATTGAATGTGTGTGTGTGTGTGTGTGTGTGTGTGGGAAAATTCACTAATAAATGAATAAGGTTAGTTAATAGAAAGTTATTATTTATTATGAATGTATTTTATAAATAACAACATGAGTGAACATGTTTACTAAAAGAAATATATAAATAACCAACTTAGTTTTAATTAAAATTAATAGACTACTACTACTACTACTACTACTACTACTACTACTTATTATTATTATTATTATTATTATTATTATTATTATTATTATTATTATTATTATTATTATTATTAGTGGCTTTATTCAATATTACATTTTGGATACAATTTAGAATTCTTACTACGGAGTATTTCAACAAGTTTCCCATTTCTTTATTTCTTAATCGATTTTGACGATAAATATTGAGTAATTGGCAATTAGATGTTAACAGTTCAGGAATTGATATTAAAATAGTGTACATAGTTTTTGCTGTATATTACCATCAACTAATCACGATATCTTTGATTGGACTCTTTTGTAACTTATAAAGCAAAGGGTCGTATGGTTTTTATTAGCATGCCTCAATAGGTTATGTGATTAATAAACATAATGATGTGGTAAAACAAAACAAAATTACATGCCACCTCAATGGTCTAGTGGTTAAGAGACTGATAGGTCTTGAGTTCGAATCTCGCGAGGCGAGATCGTGGATGTGCACTACTAAGGAGTCCGACAATAGGACGAAACGGCCTTTCAGTGCTTCCAGGTTTTTCTTGACGATTTAGCTTCAATTGACTCATAATCTAGACTATGAAAATTAATATAATATAACACACTAGTTCTTTTGCTATCACTATGACCTACTCAAAAATATTCAGAAACTAGAGCATCAGTGATTGAGTGAAATATGTATTACTAACAGTTGAATCAATTCACAAGCACATAGTATGAAGAATGAGTAAAAAGAGGAATAATGCATGTGTATTGTACGTGTGTAAGGTCATTGATTATTTGTGTTTACAATCGATGTGAGAATAGATAAAGATTGAGGTGCAAATATAGACTCGATCGAACTGATACACTCATACATAATGGATCAAATGCCTTTATTAAAGAGCAAGTCAGTATAAAAGCACAATGATCCTTTTTTGGCCTCTTATATAATGTAGCTAAATAGATTATAAAAATACATTGATAATGGCTTACTATATGTTAAGTATATTCATAAACTTAGTATATACTAAGATACAGAATAATATTTAATTTAATAACTTTGAGATGAGAATTTTTAAACTAATTTATTAAAAGATAGATGTGTTTACCTTGATTGATTATTGATAATCATGGCAGACTAAACTAATGGATGATAAAAATGATAAATAAATATGAAGTATTCTTAAGTAAAAATAAATCCAATAAACTCTATGAAAGCCATTAATATAATGGAATATACTTATTAACTCAGATAACTAGTATCAGATGGTTTAAATAACATTGATATTTCTTAAGGAATGATTTCTTAATAAGTAATTGTGTACAAATGGCGTATGAACTAATTATTAATCATCGGCTACCATTGGATTATATTTCTTGATGTTGCTCCATGGCTTTGTGAATCAGATCTTTAAATTGAAGACTCCGGGTGTGGACCACCAAGAAAATTCACTGCTTCAGTTTAGGTACCCGGGTAGTATCACAGATCATAGACAAATCAAGTGACTTGTGTGGCGCATATGTATTTGATGCCCATTTGTACTAATATTTATGTGATTAATTAAATAAAACAGTAATTTACATGGTAAAATATACAAATGAACACGAATTATTCTTTGAAGAAAATGTTCTGTTCAACAAAATCACTTACTTAAGCTGTATATTCATATTTAGAGTTATTTGGTAAATATATATTTATAAAACGATAGAGATGATTTTATCATAAATTGATTCGAGACTCTTATTATCAAATGAGGTTATGCAATAATCAAGGGGTAAGAAAAGATACAATGGGTTATTTTAATGAATTGAATTATTCTTAATTATCTAAATGTTTAGATAAAAAAATTAGCTGTGAGAAATGTACTTACTTACCTACGCCTGTTACCCCTCATGGAGAGGAATAGGTCTCTCACCAGCATTCTCTATCCAACTCCATCTTGGGCATCTGAGAATTGTAAACATAGACTATACATTCTATTGATAGTAGTGACATAAATTATTATATAATGAGTTTTTTTTAATTATCTTTTCGTTATTCTGTTTATTAAACTGTACGTAGCGAATCTAACAACTTTAATGTTTATTTCAACTAATCATTGTATACTTAAAAAAATTTTTTTTAAGATAATACAACAGCATTATCCAATATATCATCGAATGTAACAGCGATTGCCAATCCAATAAAATCACTTTCACTCCATCTATGTCCATCTGCAAGAGCAGCTAACAAATCTGGTATTAATTCAAGTAAGTTTAACAGTTTTTTTTGTTTAAAGTTCCATTCTATAGCTGAATAATGAAGCTAATTTGGAAAAGTGAATTTTGTTGTTGTTGTTGACAATTTCATTAAATTAAGCTTTACAGTAGTATTTATAGTTAAGTTTACTTGCTAAAATAGTAGTCTATGGTAAAATAGAATGGTGCCGGATAATTTTTTTAAGGATTCTTAAAGGATTATAGAAGTTTAAATTCGCTTGGTATTGTTTACTTGGATCTTCAGTAGCTAAGTGGATAACTCGATGAAATCTGAAGCGAATGGTACTGGGTTCGAGTCTTAGAGTGAACATCAACTCTGAGATGTAGATACATCCAACTGACGAGTCCCAAGTGGGGCAAAACACACGTCTTAGATTCCACTGCAAGCCACCATCCATCTTTCTTTGTAATGATTATAGAAGTTAGTTAAAAGCTCAATCTTCGAACACCTAGTTAATTCGATTTATTCCGCATCTTCAGAAGTCTCCTTTAAAATCATGCATACAGTCGGAAGAGTTGACTCAAAAGAAATGCAAATGGAAAACAACACGTCAGTTGTGAGATAGTAACTTAATTAAGAAGATGGTAGATGTGTCGTTAGATTTCGTGGATTAGTTGAAGTTAGTCATTAACACCGGTGGATGCTGTACGGCTCAGTGGTATAGTGATTATGCGTTCGCGAGTGAGACCTATAGGTCCTAGGTTCGAATCTCACGAGGTGGGATCATGGATGCGCACTGCTGAGGAGTCCTATACTAGAACAAAACGACCGTTCAGTGCTTCCAGGTTTTCCATGGTAGTCTAGCTTTAATTGACTTATGATATCAACTATTGAAATTACTAAAATCTCCACAAAATCCCTTCTGATACTAATTCCCAGACAGTTGTAGATTGAATTCATTTAGAAAAACACTTAACTATAATCAATCTATTCACATTGACAACAGTTAGATAACTAATTAATTAAAATATTCAGTTTTTCTGTTAAAACAGGATTTCTTTTTAATCATTAAAACAGATCTTCATAGAACATCTTAAGAAGAATCTGAGATGAATTACATTTATTGATTTTATAGTCGACGTTTTTTTTTCTTTTTCTATTTTTTGAGAATAAACGGTAAAATGTTTAACTTATCATCTTTATTTTTTATCTTTTCATCAGTTTCTATCAATAAATTGATCCCATTTGTCTTGGAATTCATTGAAATATACTAAGATCCATTATTATTATTATTATTATTATTATTATTATTATTATTATTATTATTATTGTTATTATTACAATTTCAGCTGGACTTCAAAACAATAGTGAAATTACTCATCATATTCCTATTGCTCAATTAATTCCACCAAGTCATGAATTAAAATCCATATCTATTAATTTCGATGCAAAATGCCTATCTAAATTAAACCCATGTAAGTAGTATATATACTTTTTATCAGTACTATATATATATCACAAATTTTATCACAAACCAATAATTTAAATAATAATAATAATAAAAACAACAATTCATAAATGATTAAATCATTAAAGTAAAGTAGTTTTTTTCTTTTTTTTCTTGTTTTTTTATTATTTCTAAATAATTTTGAAAAATAAAAGACAATTAGTAAACAATCAATAATTTTTTTGATTTTATTCTAATGAGAAGAAAATTGTATTTTCTTTAAAAAAAATAATTAAGTTATGAAACGTCTGAAAAAAATATAATTTTTTACTCGTTGGGTTACAATAAAAGGTATATTTATTATTATCATTATTACTAATATTGTTATTACTACTACTACTATTGTTACTATCATCACTACTACCATTACTATTATTACTATTATTATCACTATTATTATTACTACTACTATTATTATTATTGCCACCACTAATATTATTACTATTTTTATTACTAATAATACTGTTACCATTATTATTACCACTATTATTATTATTAACTTCCTAATCAATGCTCAATTTATTTGAAACTATCAGGTTTGTTCCTTATTCGTTTTTAAAACATTTTCCCCCCAATGTAAAGTTTTTAATGAAATTTGTGAACAATATTGATACATGTTGTTTAGTGAATAAGTAATTTATATAATGTATATTAACTGAAATTAAAAATATTTAATTTAGTAAGTTTCTCACACTATGTTCCTCATTGAAAAGAAGTGTGTAAGAAGTCAGGTGGTGGGATTCAACTATTCTACGTGGGGGACATCAGTAGCTTAACAGTTAAACCAATAAGTTTTCAAGCAGTAGATCGCAAGCTTTCATATTACTTCATACATTTCATTTTGACTATCCAGGTAGTTGTATTACTAGGCTCCGAATGCCTTGCTTGAAATGCTTTTGTACGGCCATGTGTTTATAACTTCTAAAAAGAAAGTCCTACTCAATGCCTCTGTGCAAAGAGAGTGTTTTTGAAGAAATTGAAAAGATGTAAAGCAAACTTTAGCTCTTAAATTAAGTTTGGAGATATTAACGGTCTACCTACGAAGTTATAAAACTATAATTTCAAATCAATCTTGTACATTTGGCTCCAAGGCTCTATTGGAATGAATGACATATGAACCTATCTTTATAACTGGTTACAATATGACAATATTTCTTGTTGTTTCTCCACTGCTTTGTAAAGTAGGTATTTAGGTTAAACTATCAAGGAGAAGCTTCTTAAAGAATTAAAAAAAAAATAAAAGACAATTCGTAAACAATAATCAAGTGTAACCTTAGTATTGATACTTACGGATTTGTAAATACTTTTCAGTCATTCTATTTTCAATTTATTAATCTTCATATAGTTTCCTATAAAATCTAATCAATATTAGTTTGTTTTCTATATGAAATACTTAATAATAAATTGTAAACAATCATAACATTTAATAACTTCTACTTTAATACAATCTTTTAATAATAGTGATAAGTAAATCCAAATTTAATAGTTGAATTGATGAGTTAATTAAAGCTAGACCATCATGGAAAACCTGAAAGAATTGAATGGCTATTTTGTCCTAGTATGAAACTGTTTCAACAGTGCTCATCGACGAAACGGCCATCTAATGCTTTTAGATTTTCCATGATGATCTAGCTTTAATTGATTTATGAATTCAATTATTAAATTACTATAATATCTATAACCCCCCCACTTTTTTGATAAGAATTGAAATTTGTCTAATTAATGAATGTTTCAATATAATTATAAATATTTGAAATAGTTTATACGTTATTACTTTATCTATATAGTACAATTTAATCATTAACCTTTAATTGTCAATTCAAATATAATCATCATTAGAAGGTATCTATCATAATCTCTTTATAAAATTCCAACAGATCGCCTTGTTAATGTGTTATATGATGATTTGTTTAAATATTAATGGTAGTATTATTAGTGATACGGCAAAACTATAATTTATGGACGAACCAATGATGTATAGGATAATAGATTTCAGATTTTTCGACGAAATTCATTCATCTATTTGCTTAAATACCATTTTGAGATTATATCTAATGTCAGTTTGTGATAAAAACTCTAAATTTAATTCCTAACCTTAACTATCAATTGTAAATCCTAATTCTAATCCTACATACAGGTTTATAACCTTCATTTAGTTCTAGTTAATAGGTAGACACTTTCAGGATCAATCTAGCGTCGTTCAAAGGTCATTCATAAATGGTAGTCTCATCAAGCTATCATTTTAAATGAATTAAATGATCCAAGACTGAAAAATTTTCACAATAAACATAACCTGAACACATAAAACTAAACAAAGTTTTAATGGTCTAGGAAGAAACTAAAAAAAACTAACATTTAAAAATAAGTGAATTGGAAAATGGGAAAATAAACAAACAACAACAGCAACTACAAAAACAGAATATTGGAAACTATAAAAAAAAACACAAAAAATATTTCATATGATAACTTATTAATTTTTGTTGTTGTTGTTGTTCTTCTTATTCACAGTACTGATTGGAAAGACTGAAACGGAGAAAATAAGTAGAATAGAAATGACTGATAAACAAACAGAACATCCACAAACAGAAGAAATAATAAAAACAACACCATGGAACAATTTGGATAGAATAAAATACACTGAAAAAAATGGTAAGTAAACATGTTTTTTGAAGAAAAACACACATACACACATGTAATGCATAAAAACAAGATCACAAAAAAGGTAATAAACATTAAAAAAACGATAAAACAGAAAAAAACATAAAAATCAATTAGACAAAAACTAAATAACCTTAAGCGCTCGCGCGCGAGACTGATAGGTTCTGGGTTCGAATCTCGTGAGGGAGTGGATCGTTGATGCGCACTGCCGAGGTATCCCACAATAAGATGAAACGGCCGTCCAGTGCTTTTAGGCTTTCCATGGTGGTCTAGTTTCAATCGACTCATGATTTCAACTATTGAAATCATTACAATCTCCAAAAAACCTCTCTTGATAACATCAAAATATTTAAAAAAGTGGATAGAACAACGCTGAAAGGCAACGCAAAAAAAACACTGAGAACTTAATAATAGAAAAATAAAACAATTTTAAGAAGAGAAGGCATAGGGAGAGGAACAGAAAATAAAGAGAAGAAGGAAACAACAAAAGTGGAGAGTAGAAAGTAACATTAAATAAACTAAGAGATATCAATAAACGATACATGCTCATTTAAATAAAAAGCAGACTATTGCACAATTGATCGCTTTTTGAACATTGCTGCAGATGATGTGATGTTGGTCGATTCTGTTTGGAATGTGAGTGCATGCCATATGTAATAATTGTATTGCATGACTTTGAATATACAATGACAATGCCTGGACATGTAGGAGTATGGTGGTGTTGATTTGACGATGCATGAGATCAGTGTGAGAGTGTCGTGTAACAGACAGTCAAAGCTGTGTGGTGCCGTTGGTGATTACAGAAGGATTGATTGATTGAATGAATTAAAGACAATATATGTGAAACGTAAGGACGGATGCATGGAATGAAGTTTGTGAAACCTCAGACAATGGCCTAAAGAGTAGTTTAAATTAGAGGGGTATAAAGAAAAAAAAGAGAGACGTAGAGAGGAGAATAGACAGAAAAAGCGATAAACGAAAAGAGAATCGAGGTGACTAATAAATCAATAGAGGGAAAAAATGTAAAAAAAAACAAAGAAAATGAGAGAAAATGAGAAAAGAATAAACGTCAGAAAAACGAAAGAAAGTAATTAAAATAAATGACAATTATCGTTAAAATTATAGGAGAACAAAAAAAAGATGGAAACGAGGAATTGGTCAATACGACAGATAAGCATGGAAGAATAATAGGAAAAAAAAAACAAAAGGAAAATCGGTCACAATCGGACCACTGGGTAAGTCAGAGTGATTTGACTGTGTGTATTGTCGCAGTGATGGATTATTGTTGTGAATGTGTAGTGCATGTCGGTAACGGTTGGTGTTGTGTGTGCTCGCGTTGTTGATTGTAGTTTGATTGTGCCTGATCGAGTGAATGATACATTTGTAAGTATATGTATGAGATGATTAGTAGAA
>CAMPQF010000069.1:0-24848 GCA_946903255.1 Schistosoma spindalis | reverse complement strand
CAACTGAAAATCAACAATTAATTGTAGACAGAGAGGAAATTAGATCTATGGGGAAGAGGGAAATCGCCCATACATCCATCCATCCATACGACCATACATCCATCCATCTACATCATTAATGAGAATGACAATTCGGTAAGTGTGGCATCTCAATTGAGCTTCTTCTCTCAATCTTTATATATTTCTGTTGTTTTCCATTTATACCAATTGAATAGTGATTGTGATGTGTTAATTTTCAGTGTTAAACCATCACAATAAACTAGGCAGTGTAGTTCATGTTGTTTAGTTAAATTGATTTGGTTTGATTTAATTGATGGCATTGTTGTTGATGTTCCAGTGTTGTTGCAGTTGTAGATGTAGTTGTTGATTTTATGATACATTTGCTATTTGCATTTGGTTGAGCATGGGATGAAGGAAACGAAGTTCGAGTACTGAGTGGATTTGCGAATTGTGCTCGGTCACCAATGCTCAGTTGGTAATACTGGCCAGAAATACTATAATGATTAATTAGGTAAGTAAAGCATGAATTGAACTGTGTTACGTTTTAACTATTGAATATTGTTTTTTTCTACTTGCATCTAATGTGTTTTTTGTAGATCAGGCAACTGAAAATCAACAATAAATATAGACAGAGAGGAAATTAGATCTATGGGGAAGAGGGAAATCGCCCATACATCCATCCATCCATACGACCATACATCCATCCATCTACATCATTAATGAGAATGACAATTCGGTAAGTGTGGCATATCAATTGAGCTTCTTCTCTCAATCTTTATATATTTCTGTTGTTTTCCATTTATACCAATTGAATAGTGATTGTGATGTGTTAATTTTCAGTGTTAAACCATCACAATAAACTAGGCAGTGTAGTTCATGTTGTTTAGTTAAATTGATTTGGTTTGATTTAATTGATGGCATTGTTGTTGATGTTCCAGTGTTGTTGCAGTTGTAGATGTAGTTGTTGATTTTATGATACATTTGCTATTTGCATTTGGTTGAGCATGGGATGAAGGAAACGAAGTTCGAGTACTGAGTGGATTTGCGAATTGTGCTCGGTCACCAATGCTCAGTTGGTAATACTGGCCAGAAATACTATAATGATTAATTAGGTAAGTAAAGCATGAATTGAACTGTGTTACGTTTTAACTATTGAATATTGTTTTTTTCTACTTGCATCTAATGTGTTTTTTGTAGATCAGGCAACTGAAAATCAACAATTAATTGTAGACAGAGAGGAAATTAGATCTATGGGGAAGAGGGAAATCGCCCATACATCCATCCATCCATACGACCATACATCCATCCATCTACATCATTAATGAGAATGACAATTCGGTAAGTGTGGCATCTCAATTGAGCTACTTCTCTCAATCTTTATATATTTCTGTTGTTTTCCATTTATACCAATTGAATAGTGATTGTGATGTGTTAATTTTCAGTGTTAAACCATCACAATAAACTAGGCAGTCTACTTCATGTTGTTTAGTTAAATTGATTTGGTTTGATTTAATTGATGGCATTGTTGTTGATGTTCCAGTGTTGTTGCAGTTGTAGATGTAGTTGTTGATTTTATGATACATTTGCTATTTGCATTTGGTTGAGCATGGGATGAAGGAAACGAAGTTCGAGTACTGAGTGGATTTGCGAATTGTGCTCGGTCACCAATGCTCAGTTGGTAATACTGGCCAGAAATACTATAATGATTAATTAGGTAAGTAAAGCATGAATTGAACTGTGTTACGTTTTAACTATTGAATATTGTTTTTTTCTACTTGCATCTAATGTGTTTTTTTGTAGTTCAAGCAACTGAAAATCAACAATTAATTGTAGACAGAGAGGAAATTAGATGTATGGGGAAGAGGGAAATCACCCATACATCCATCCTTCCATACGACAATACCTACATCCATCCATCCATCTACATCATTAATGAGAATGACAATTTGGTAAGTGTTGCATCTCAATTGAGCTTCTTCTCTCAATCTTTATATATTTCTGTTGTTTTTCATTTATACCAATTGAATAGTGATTGTAATGTGTTAATTTTCAGTGTTAAACCATCACAATAAACTAGGCAGTCTAGTTCATGTTGTTTAGTTAAATTGATTTGGTTTGATTTAATTGATGGCATTGTTGTTGATGTTCCAGTGTTGTTGCAGTTGTAGATGTAGTTGTTGATTTTATGATACATTTGCTATTTGCATTTGGTTGAGCATGGGATGAAGGAAACGAAGTTCGAGGACTGAGTGGATTTGCGAATTGTGCTCGGTCACCAATGCTCAGTTGGTAATACTGGCCAGAAATACTATAATGATTAATTAGGTAAGTAAAGCATGAATTGAACTGTGTTACGTTTTAACTATTGAATATTGTTTTTTTCTACTTGCATCTAATGTGTTTTTTGTAGATCAGGCAACTGAAAATCAACAATTAATTGTAGACAGAGAGGAAATTAGATCTATGGGGAAGAGGGAAATCACCCATACATCCATCCATCCATACGACCATATGTACATCCATCCATCCATCTACATCATTAATGAGAATGACAATTTGGTAAGTGTTGCATCTCAATTGAGCTTCTTCTCTCAATCTTTATATATTTCTGTTGTTTTTCATTTATACCAATTGAATAGTGATTGTAATGTGTTAATTTTCAGTGTTAAACCATCACAATAAACTAGGCAGTCTAGTTCATGTTGTTTAGTTAAATTGATTTGGTTTGATTTAATTGATGGCATTGTTGTTGATGTTCCAGTGTTGTTGCAGTTGTAGATGTAGTTGTTGATTTTATGATACATTTGCTATTTGCATTTGGTTGAGCATGGGATGAAGGAAACGAAGTTCGAGGACTGAGTGGATTTGCGAATTGTGCTCAGTCACCAATGCTCTGTTTGTTATACTGGCAAGAAAGACTTTAATAAATAATTAGGTAAGTAAAGCATGAATTGAACTGTGTTACGTTATAACTATTGAATATTGTTTTTTTCTACTTGCATCTAATATGTTTTTGTAATTCAGGCAACTGAAAATCAACAATTAATTGTAGACAGAGAGGAAATTAGATCTATGGGGAAGAGGGAAATCACCCATACATCCATCCATCCATACGACCATACATCCATCCATCCATCTACATCATTAATGAGAATGACAATTCGGTAAGTGTGGCATCTCAATTGAGCTTCTTCTCTCAATCTTTATATATTTCTGTTGTTTTTCATTTATACCAATTGAATAGTGATTGTAATGTGTTAATTTTCAGTGTTAAACCATCACAATAAACTAGGCAGTCTAGTTCATGTTGTTTAGTTAAATTGATTTGGTTTGATTTAATTGATGGCATTGTTGTTGATGTTCCAGTGTTGTTGCAGTTGTAGATGTAGTTGTTGATTTTATGATACATTTGCTATTTGCATTTGGTTGAGCATGGGATGAAGGAAACGAAGTTCGAGTACTGAGTGGATTTGCGAATTGTGCTCGGTCACCAATGCTCAGTTGGTAATACTGGCCAGAAATACTATAATGATTAATTAGGTAAGTAAAGCATGAATTGAACTGTGTTACGTTTTAACTATTGAATATTGTTTTTTTCTACTTGCATCTAATGTGTTTTTTGTAGATCAGGCAACTGAAAATGAACAATTGATTGTAGACAAAGAGGAAATTAGATCTATGGGGAAGAGGGAAATCGCCCATACATCCATCCATCCATACGACCATACATCCATCCTTCTACATCATTAATGAGAATGACAATTCGGTAAGTGTGGCATCTCAATTGAGCTACTTCTCTCAATCTTTATATATTTCTGTTGTTTTCCATTTATACCAATTGAATAGTGATTGTGATGTGTTAATTTTCAGTGTTAAACCATCACAATAAACTAGGCAGTGTAGTTCATGTTGTTTAGTTAAATTGATTTGGTTTGATTTAATTGATGGCATTGTTGTTGATGTTCCAGTGTTGTTGCAGTTGTAGATGTAGTTGTTGATTTTATGATACATTTGCTATTTGCATTTGGTTGAGCATGGGATGAAGGAAACGAAGTTCGAGTACTGAGTGGATTTGCGAATTGTGCTCGGTCACCAATGCTCAGTTGGTAATACTGGCCAGAAATACTATAATGATTAATTAGGTAAGTAAAGCATGAATTGAACTGTGTTACGTTTTAACTATTGAATATTGTTTTTTTCTACTTGCATCTAATGTGTTTTTTGTAGATCAGGCAACTGAAAATCAACAATTAATTGTAGACAGAGAGGAAATTAGATCTATGGGGAAGAGGGAAATCGCCCATACATCCATCCATCCATACGACCATACATCCATCCATCCATACGACCATACATCCATCCTTCTACATCATTAATGAGAATGACAATTCGGTAAGTGTGGCATCTCAATTGAGCTTCTTCTCTCAATCTTTATATATTTCTGTTGTTTTCCATTTATACCAATTGAATAGTGATTGTGATGTGTTAATTTTCAGTGTTAAACCATCACAATAAACTAGGCAGTGTAGTTCATGTTGTTTAGTTAAATTGATTTGGTTTGATTTAATTGATGGCATTGTTGTTGATGTTCCAGTGTTGTTGCAGTTGTAGATGTAGTTGTTGATTTTATGATACATTTGCTATTTGCATTTGGTTGAGCATGGGATGAAGGAAACGAAGTTCGAGTACTGAGTGGATTTGCGAATTGTGCTCGGTCACCAATGCTCAGTTGGTAATACTGGCCAGAAATACTATAATGATTAATTAGGTAAGTAAAGCATGAATTGAACTGTGTTACGTTTTAACTATTGAATATTGTTTTTTTCTACTTGCATCTAATGTGTTTTTTTGTAGATCAGGCAACTGAAAATGAACAATTGATTGTAGACAAAGAGGAAATTAGATCTATGGGGAAGAGGGAAATCGCCCATACATCCATCCATCCATACGACCATACATCCATCCATCTACATCATTAATGAGAATGACAATTCGGTAAGTGTGGCATCTCAATTGAGCTTCTTCTCTCAATCTTTATATATTTCTGTTGTTTTCCATTTATACCAATTGAATAGTGATTGTGATGTGTTAATTTTCAGTGTTAAACCATCACAATAAACTAGGCAGTGTAGTTCATGTTGTTTAGTTAAATTGATTTGGTTTGATTTAATTGATGGCATTGTTGTTGATGTTCCAGTGTTGTTGCAGTTGTAGATGTAGTTGTTGATTTTATGATACATTTGCTATTTGCATTTGGTTGAGCATGGGATGAAGGAAACGAAGTTCGAGTACTGAGTGGATTTGCGAATTGTGCTCGGTCACCAATGCTCAGTTGGTAATACTGGCCAGAAATACTATAATGATTAATTAGGTAAGTAAAGCATGAATTGAACTGTGTTACGTTTTAACTATTGAATATTGTTTTTTTCTACTTGCATCTAATGTGTTTTTTGTAGATCAGGCAACTGAAAATCAACAATTAATTGTAGACAGAGAGGAAATTAGATCTATGGGGAAGAGGGAAATCACCCATACATCCATCCATCCATACGACCATACATCCATCCATCTACATCATTAATGAGAATGACAATTCGGTAAGTGTGGCATCTCAATTGAGCTTCTTCTCTCAATCTTTATATATTTCTGTTGTTTTCCATTTATACCAATTGAATAGTGATTGTAATGTGTTAATTTTCAGTGTTAAACCATCACAATAAACTAGGCAGTCTACTTCATGTTGTTTAGTTAAATTGATTTGGTTTGATTTAATTGATGGCATTGTTGTTGATGTTCCAGTGTTGTTGCAGTTGTAGATGTAGTTGTTGATTTTATGATACATTTGCTATTTGCATTTGGTTGAGCATGGGATGAAGGAAACGAAGTTCGAGTACTGAGTGGATTTGCGAATTGTGCTCGGTCACCAATGCTCAGTTGGTAATACTGGCCAGAAATACTATAATGATTAATTAGGTAAGTAAAGCATGAATTGAACTGTGTTACGTTTTAACTATTGAATATTGTTTTTTTCTACTTGCATCTAATGTGTTTTTTGTAGATCAGGCAACTGAAAATCAACAATTAATTGTAGACAGAGAGGAAATTAGATCTATGGGGAAGAGGGAAATCACCCATACATCCATCCATCCATACGCCATACATCCATCCATCCATCCCTCCATCTACATCATTAATGAGAATGACAATTCGGTAAGTGTGGCATCTCAATTGAGCTTCTTCTCTCAATCTTTATATATTTCTGTTGTTTTCCATTTATACCAATTGAATAGTGATTGTGATGTGTTAATTTTCAGTGTTAAACCATCACAATAAACTAGGCAGTGTAGTTCATGTTGTTTAGTTAAATTGATTTGGTTTGATTTAATTGATGGCATTGTTGTTGATGTTCCAGTGTTGTTGCAGTTGTAGATGTAGTTGTTGATTTTATGATACATTTGCTATTTGCATTTGGTTGAGCATGGGATGAAGGAAACGAAGTTCGAGTACTGAGTGGATTTGCGAATTGTGCTCGGTCACCAATGCTCAGTTGGTAATACTGGCCAGAAATACTATAATGATTAATTAGGTAAGTAAAGCATGAATTGAACTGTGTTACGTTTTAACTATTGAATATTGTTTTTTTCTACTTGCATCTAATGTGTTTTTTGTAGATCAGGCAACTGAAAATCAACAATTAATTGTAGACAGAGAGGAAATTAGATCTATGGGGAAGAGGGAAATCACCCATACATCCATACGTACATCCATCCATCCATCCATCCATCTACATCATTAATGAGAATGACAATTCGGTAAGTGTGGCATCTCAATTGAGCTTCTTCTCTCAATCTTTATATATTTCTGTTGTTTTCCATTTATACCAATTGAATAGTGATTGTAATGTGTTAATTTTCAGTGTTAAACCATCACAATAAACTAGGCAGTCTAGTTCATGTTGTTTAGTTAAATTGATTTGGTTTGATTTAATTGATGGCATTGTTGTTGATGTTCCAGTGTTGTTGCAGTTGTAGATGTAGTTGTTGATTTTATGATACATTTGCTATTTGCATTTGGTTGAGCATGGGATGAAGGAAACGAAGTTCGAGGACTGAGTGGATTTGCGAATTGTGCTCGGTCACCAATGCTCAGTTGGTAATACTGGCCAGAAATACTTTAATAAATAATTAGGTAAGTAAAGCATGAATTGAACTGTGTTACGTTATAACTATTGAATATTGTTTTTATCTACTTGCAACTAATGAGTTTTTTGTAGTTCAGGCAACTGAAAATCAACAATTAATTGTAGACAGAGAGGAAATTAGATCTATGGGGAAGAGGGAAATCACCCATACATCCATCCATCCATACGACCATACGTACATCCATCCATCCATCTACATCATTAATGAGAATGACAATTTGGTAAGTGTTGCATCTCAATTGAGCTTCTTCTCTCAATCTTTATATATTTCTGTTGTTTTTCATTTATACCAATTGAATAGTGATTGTAATGTGTTAATTTTCAGTGTTAAACCATCACAATAAACTAGGCAGTCTAGTTCATGTTGTTTAGTTAAATTGATTTGGTTTGATTTAATTGATGGCATTGTTGTTGATGTTCCAGTGTTGTTGCAGTTGTAGATGTAGTTGTTGATTTAACGAAACATTTGCTATTTGTATTTCATTCAGCGTGGGATGAAGAAAACGAAGTTCGAGGACTGAGTGGATTTGCGAATTGTGCATAGTCACCAATGCTCTGTTTGTTATACTGGCCAGAAATACTTTAATAAATAATTAGGTAAGTAAAGCATGTATTGAACTGTGTTACATTTAGCCAATTATTGGAACACGCCTCAACTTCGATCAAATCTTCTTCAACTGTTGAACCTACATCTACGACAACTTGGCAATCGCAACCAAACCTTCCAATGAAGTCAATTTTGGTGAGTCTAACGCTTATCTATCCACGTCTTTCATTTATTTTCATATTAATTTTTAACATATAATATATATATTCGACATGATGGATAACGATAAGAATAGTATTAACGTTATAGGCTCTGACGAATCTTATATTACTCACATTCCCGAAGTTCGTTTTCCTGCTATAGAGTCTCAATTTGAGACCCGTCATATTACAAGCCAACGGCAGAAGTACACTTACGCTCTCGAATGTTTACCGGGAGACCATTTAGTAGCTGTCCGTGAGGTTGTCCTCAATTCCAATGTGCCTACTGTTTACGATCGTCTCAAGGAGGCGATCCTCAGACATTTCCTCCCATCGAGGGAGGAACGATTGAGGACGTTATTAGTACGTCACCCCCTCGGTGATGCTAAACCGAGCCATCACCTCACGCGCCTGCAATCTCTTGCAGGACCCACGGTAGCCGATTCTGAAATCGTTAAGGAACTGTGGCTCTAATCTCTACCAGCATTTATCCAACCTACAGTTACGGCCCTGCTCGAGGACGCACCACTGAAACAGGTAGCCCTCACAGCAGACAAAATTCTAGCTAGGACTGGCAACCGAGACAACTACGTAGTTGCCTCAACGTCGCGTCCGAAAGTCGATATCGACGGCAGCTACTTCTCGGCTCAAGGTGACAGGGAAGGATGTATTCACACACGTCTTAGTTTTCGAGACCGTTGTAACGTACCCCAACCCTATGTTACTCGAGTCCGCTCACGCTCTCGAAAAGCCGTCAACACTAGCCCAACGAGGGCATCTTCCAAGCCACGCCAAAAGGCGGCTTCGGAAGCGATTGAGGGTTGGTGCTGGTTTCATCGATCCTTCGGATCTGGTGCCCGCCGTTGTCGAGCCCCGTGCTCATACAAGGCGGGAAACTCCAAAGCTGGCGAGTAAAAGCGGCAGTACTCGCCGGCCCTGCCCCCCAGGTTGGTCGTTTATTTTACGTGCACGATTATCACACAAACGCCAGGCACTTAGTGGATACAGGTGCCCAAGTTTCTGTCGTACCACGAGGTAGCATCAAGTCACAAGCTACAATGCTTCGACTACGCACTGCAAATGGCTCAGCCATTCCTACCTACGGTACACGACAACTCGCGATCAACCTGGGCAACCGACGACGGTATCTGTGAACGTTCATCATTGCTGATGTTCCCACAGCCATACTAGGTATTGATTTCCTACAGCACTATGAATTGCTAGTCGATTCACGTAGGCTGCAGCTAATCGATTCTTCGTCGAACAGTAAATTGTTAGGCTTTAAAGCTCACACAAACGCACACCGAATCCTCGGCACTTTTTATTCGCGTGACGATAAATTCCACGCCTTAATCGAGAAATTCCTCAGAATAACTAAACCACTCGAGGAGATTTCATTGGTGACCAATCGTGTGGTATACCACATAGTCACCCGCGGATCACCAGTCACGGCAAGACCACGCCGACTGGCACCGGACAAATTAGCCTTCGCTAAACGTGAGTTTGACAATTTACTATCTGCTGGTTTTATTCGTCCTTCTCACAGTCCTTGGGCCTCTCCTTTACACATGGTGCGCAAAAAGGATGGGGTTAGTTGGAGACCTTGCGGTGGCTACCGAGCATTAAACGTAGTTACGCGCCTTGATAGCTACCCCATCATCCACATACACGACATCACGGCATCGCTCAAGGGCACGACTATCTTTTCTAAAATCGATCTGGTACGAGCATATCACCAGATCCCAGTCGCTCTTGAAGACATCGAAAAAACTGCTATCACGACTCCTTTCGGCCTGTTTGAGTTCCTACGAATGCCATTCGGATTACGGAATGCTGCTCAAACTTTCCAAAGGTTTGTCGATAACATAGTACGAGACTTGGATTTTGTTCACGTCTATATTGATGACCTGCTGATCGCATCATCAAACGTAGATGAACATTATCAACACCTTACGCTATTATTCCAACGTCTTTCGGATAATGGAATAGTAGTCGACTCAGAGAAATGTATATTTCTGGGTCACATCATCAGACAAGAGGGTATTCTGCCTTGTGAGGACAAAGTTCGAGCAATCAGGGAGTAAAACGTGCCGTAGGAAGTACCCCTAGCTACTAGCTCAGGTACTATCCTATGTGATATTTCTACCGGTCTTCCTCGACCCATCGTACCCTCTACCTATCGCCGTCTCGTCTTTGATGCCCTTCATGGATTGTCTCATCCAGGTATCGCAGCCACCTTACGTCTCATCACTGCACGATATGTCTGGCCGTCCATGAATAAAGATGGTCGTATGTGGGTAAAGCAATGCTTACAGTGTCAACGATCAAAAGTGCACAGGCACGTAGCTGCCCCCATTGGCACGTTCGCTACGCCTGATGCTCGCTTTGATCACGTTCATATAGACATTGTAGGACCATTGCCACCATCGCATGTGTATGATCACATACTCACGTGCATTGACCGTTTTACAAGATGGCCCGAAGCTATTCCCATCACGTCTTTCACGGCGGAGACGGTTGCTCACCGCTTCGTAGAACGATCGATAGCATTGTACGGTTGTCCCTCGACTGTCACGACTGACCGAGGACAACAATTTGAGTCCGCATTATTCTCCTCACTGACCCGGCTGTTTGGTACGGAACGCATACGCACTACCGCCTACCATCCAGCATCGAATGGTTTAGTCGAACTGTTTCATCGCCAACTTAAAAGCGCTCTTCGAGCACACGAAAACGACAATTGGTGCGAAAAAATACCGCTCGTTCTCTTAGGCATCAGAACGAGTTTGAAGGCAGATATCCAATGTTCTGCCGCTGAACTTGTATACGGCACGACATTGCGTCTGCATGGGGAATTCTTCACACCACGGAGCAGTAATGATTTCGGTAAATCAGACTACGTCCATCGACTGTCTGCATTTATGCGCACGCTGTCTCCGGTGTCGACTCGAATACAACATCGACAGGTCGCTCTCCCTCGAGAGTTATCTACATGTTCGCATGTTTTCATACGGGTAGATTCGGTACGCAAACCTTTGCAACAGCCCTACGAAGTCCCTTTTCACGTGATCTCTCGTCACGAAAAGACCTTCAAGGTTGATTGACACGGCCGCGTCAAGATCTTCAGCATTGATCGTCTCCAACCAGCAGACGTCGATCACAGTGCCCTACCCGATAACTTGAGACTCAACGATAGACCTATCAAACCTTCTAGCGGGATCTCTACGTCCACCTCGAATCACACGCTAGATGCATCAGAGACCTCGTTCTCACGTCCCGGTCAACAGCACGCGTCATCTGCACCATCTACGGACGAGACTTCCGTCTCTCGTCCAGATCAGCAGACCACGCCGCCCTTGACCTCGGATGAGATCGCAGTCTCACAAAGTACGAACGAGACCACCGTCTCACGTTCCGGTAGCCGAGTACGACTACCCGTACGATTTCGCGACTAAACGCACAGTCAATAACAGATAACGTGTAGGATTATTCCTATACAACACGCATGCTACACTTTTCTTTTTTTGATTTTTTTTTGTATCCTGTGCCCACGCCTCCGACCATCGCCCGTTTGATAACGTCTACTTCAGTCAACTTTGGAAAACGCTGGTTTGGCCATCCATGCTCTAGTAAACGCACTCAGTCGATTATCTGGTCTCGAATTCGCCTGGCATACGCTTGGTCGTTAAGGTCGCGTCCGGTTTCTTGGCTCAACGTGGTTTCGTCCTACGTCTGCAGCGTTTCCTGTTTCGCATCCCTACGAACACAACTATCAGAACCTGGATACAAACCACTCTGGTGTGGTATGCTAATTCGACCAACAAATACAGCACACTTCTGGAAGCGTTCTGCGCAAAAGACTTTCGTTGGCAACTCGAGGATAAACGATCACTTCCTGTTCCGCCGATTTCCTCCGACCTACAACCGCACTTCTGACGATCAGTTCCACGAATCAAACTATCAAAAGGGTAAACCCTTTCTAGCATGGAGCTCCTGTAGTGAACTACTTTTGTCAACAGAACGCGATTGGTTCAATAAAAACAATTATTTTTATAACCAATTGTACCAGTGACTGTTTTACTGTGCTCGTTTGTTTAACTGTGCTAATGACAGCCAATATACTTACTTAAACTCCCGTTGACTTTGAACTTGTACGAATTGGGTTACGCTCAGTTACCACGCTAGTACACGTTTGTGACAATCTCGGTATTCATTCGATACAACGAGATCGCCAACAAATACATCTCGACTAGAGCCATCATCTGTTTTCTGATAATCGCCTGCGGGGATCTTATTGGTAATTTGGCACGTAGTATTGTGTTAATAGTCACGCTCAAATCGACACCATGCTATATATGGTTGTTCGATCTGATGAACAGGTTCTGTAATTTGTTGTTGTCAAATACATGGGATTGTTCCCCACTGGTGTTCTTGTTCACTACAATTTGACTATTGGTGTTGCAGTGCAGTGGGTTAGGTTTGATCACGAAATGAGTAGTATATGAGGTGTGTGATGTGTATCTGTTGAGATGAGGATAGATGAGTGTGGTTGTGAGAAGATTTCGTGAGATGAATGGAATGATCACAATTAAGCATTGATTCACGCATTTCTCGGTCGATCAATCAACGCTCAGTGTACTACGAAGTGCATCCACCACAATCCGCATCTCACATGAAACAGAGGAGACTGCAGTCAACTGACAGTGATGAATGAGCTGTGTGCATTCTAGTCAGTGAAACACAACTGCAGTTGGATGGATGTAAGTGATTTTGTGCTGTGAGCTACTCATATTCACAGAAGTAGTATATGAGGTTAGTCAGGAATGGAATGTCTGGGGCAGCAGAGAGACAAGAGTATCGAACAGTGAGGAGTGGAATCAGAATGCAATTTGTATGGAAATACAAGAACAATGAAGTGAGGGCGATTTTCACACAATTGATGGTCATTTTGCAAATTGAGCATTTACTATATGGTTGTTCGATCTGATTAACAGGTTCTGTAATTTGTTGTTGTCAAATACATTGGATTGTTCCCCACTGGTGTTCTTGTTCACTACAATTTGACTATTGGTGTTGCAGTGCAGTGGGTTAGGTTTGATCACGAAATGAGTAGTATATGAGGTGTGTGATGTGTATCTGTTGAGATGAGGATAGATGAGTGTGGTTGTGAGAAGATTTCGTGAGATGAATGGAATGATCACAATTAAGCATTGATTCACGCATTTCTCGGTCGATCAATCAACGCTCAGTGTACCACGAAGTGCATCCACCACAATCCACATCTCACATGAAACAGAGGAGACTGCAGTCAACTGACAGTGATGAATGAGCTGTGTGCATTCTAGTCAGTGAAACACGACTGCAGTTGGATGGATGTAAGTGATTTTGTGCTGTGAGCTACTCATATTCACAGAAGTAGTATATGAGGTTAGTCAGGAATGGAATGTCTGGGGCAGCAGAGAGACAAGAGTATCGAACAGTGACTAGTTGAATCAGAATGCAATTTGTATGGAAATACAAGAACAATGAAGTGAGGGCGATTTTCACACAATTGATGGTCATTTTGCAAATTGAGCATTTACTATATGGTTGTTCGATCTGATTAACAGGTTCTGTAATTTGTTGTTGTCAAATACATGGGATTGTTCCCCACTGGTGTTCTTGTTCACTACAATTTGACTATTGGTGTTGCAGTGCAGTGGGTTAGGTTTGATCACGAAATGAGTAGTATATGAGGTGTGTGATGTGTATCTGGTGAGATGAGGATAGATGAGTGTGGTTGTGAGAAGATTTCGTCAGATGAATGGAATGATCACAATTAAGCATTGATTCACGCATTTCTCGGTCGATCAATCAACGCTCAGTGTACCACGAAGTGCATCCACCACAATCCGCATCTCACATGAAACAGAGGAGACTGCAGTCAACTGACAGTGATGAATGAGCTGTGTGCATTCTAGTCAGTGAAACACAACTGCAGTTGGATGGATGTAAGTGATTTTGTGCTGTGAGCTACTCATATTCACAGAAGTAGTATATGAGGTTAGTCAGGAATGGAATGTCTAGGGCAGCAGAGAGACAAGAGTATCGAACAGTGAGGAGTGGAATTAGAATGCAATTTGTATGGAAATACAAGAACAATGAAGTGAGGGCGATTTTCACACAATTGATGGTCATTTTGCAAATTGAGCATTTACTATATGGTTGTTCGATCTGATTAACAGGTTCTGTAATTTGTTGTTGTCAAATACATGGGATTGTTCCCCACTGGTGTTCTTGTTCACTACAATTTGACTATTGGTGTTGCAGTGCAGTGGGTTAGGTTTGATCACGAAATGAGTAGTATATGAGGTGTGTGATGTGTATCTGGTGAGATGAGGATAGATGAGTGTGGTTGTGAGAAGATTTCGTCAGATGAATGGAATGATCACAATTAAGCATTGATTCACGCATTTCTCGGTCGATCAATCAACGCTCAGTGTACCACGAAGTGCATCCACCACAATCCGCATCTCACATGAAACAGAGGAGACTGCAGTCAACTGACAGTGATGAATGAGCTGTGTGCATTCTAGTCAGTGAAACACGACTGCAGTTGGATGGATGTAAGTGATTTTGTGCTGTGAGCTACTCATATTCACAGAAGTGATATATGAGGTTAGTCAGGAATGGAATGTCTGTGGCAGCAGATAGACAAGTGTATCGAACAGTGACTAGTTGAATCAGAATGCAATTTGTATGGAAATACAAGAACAATGAAGTGAGGGCGATTTTCACACAATTGATGGTCATTTTGCAAATTGAGCATTTACTATATGGTTGTTCGATCTGATTAACAGGTTCTGTAATTTGTTGTTGTCAAATACATGGGATTGTTCCCCACTGGTGTTCTTGTTCACTACAATTTGACTATTGGTGTTGCAGTGCAGTGGGTTAGGTTTGATCACGAAATGAGTAGTATATGAGGTGTGTGATGTGTATCTGGTGAGATGAGGATAGATGAGTGTGGTTGTGAGAAGATTTAGTGAGATGAATGGAATGATCACAATTAAGCATTGATTCGCGCATTTCTCGGTCGACCAGTCAACGTTCATGGTAGCTCAAAGTTCATTCACCACAAACCGCATCTCACATGAAACAGAGGAGACTGCAGTCAACTGACAGTGATGAATGAGCTGTGTGCATTCTAGTCAGTGAAACACGACTGCAGTTGGATGGATGTAAGTGATTTTGTGCTGTGAGCTACTCATATTCACAGAAGTAGTATATGAGGTTAGTCAGGAATGGAATGTCTGGGGCAGCAGAGAGACAAGAGTATCGAACAGTGAGGAGTGGAATCAGAATGCAATTTGTATGGAAATACAAGAACAATGAAGTGAGGGCGATTTTCACACAATTGATGGTCATTTTGCAAATTGAGCATTTACTATATGGTTGTTCGATCTGATTAACAGGTTCTGTAATTTGTTGTTGTCAAATACATTGGATTGTTCCCCACTGGTGTTCTTGTTCACTACAATTTGACTATTGGTGTTGCAGTGCAGTGGGTTAGGTTTGATCACGAAATGAGTAGTATATGAGGTGTGTGATGTGTATCTGGTGAGATGAGGATAGATGAGTGTGGTTGTGAGAATATTTCATGAGTTGAATGGAATGATCACAATTAAGCATTGATTCACGCATTTCTCAGTCGATCAATCAACACTCAGTGTACTACGAAGTGCATCCACCACAATCCACATCTCACATGAAACAGAGGAGACTGCAGTCAACTGACAGTGATGAATGAGCTGTGTGCATTCTAGTCAGTGAAACACAACTGCAGTTGGATGGATGTAAGTGATTTTGTGCTGTGAGCTACTCATATTGACAGAAGTGATATATGAGGTTAGTCAGGAATGGAATGTCTAGGGCAGCAGAGAGACAAGAGTATCGAACAGTGAGGAGTGGAATCAGAATGCAATTTGTATGGAAATACAAGAACAATGAAGTGAGGGCGATTTTCACACAATTGATGGTCATTTTGCAAATTGAGCATTTACTATATGGTTGTTCGATCTGATTAACAGGTTCTGTAATTTGTTGTTGTCAAATACATGGGATTGTTCCCCACTGGTGTTCTTGTTCACTACAATTTGAATATTGATGTTGCAGTGTAGTGGGTTATGTTTGATCACGAAATGAGTAGTATATGAGGTGTGTGATGTGTATCTGGTGAGATGAGGATGGATGACTGTGGTTGTGAGAATACATCATGAGATGAATTGATTGATCATAATTACGCATTGATTCTTGCATTTCTCAGTCGATCAATCAACACACTGTTTACCACGAAGTGCATCCACCACAATCCGCATCTCACATGAAACAGAGGAGACTGCAGTCAACTGACAGTGATGAATGAGCTGTGTGCATTCTAGTCAGTGAAACACAACTGCAGTTGGATGGATGTAAGTGATTTTGTGCTGTGAGCTACTCATATTGACAGAAGTGATATATGAGGTTAGTCAGGAATGGAATGTCTAGGGCAGCAGAGAGAAGTGTATCGAACAGTGAGGAGTGGAATCAGAATGCAATTTGTATGGAAATACAAGAACAATGAAGTGAGGGCGATTTTCACACAATTGATGGTCATTTTGCAAATTGAGCATTTACTATATGGTTGTTCGATCTGATTAACAGGTTCTGTAATTTGTTGTTGTCAAATACATTGGATTGTTCCCCACTGGTGTTCTTGTTCACTACAATTTGACTATTGGTGTTGCAGTGCAGTGGGTTAGGTTTGATCACGAAATGAGTAGTATATGAGGTGTGTGATGTGTATCTGGTGAGATGAGGATAGATGAGTGTGGTTGTGAGAAGATTTCGTCAGATGAATGGAATGATCACAATTAAGCATTGATTCACGCATTTCTCGGTCGATCAATCAACGCTCAGTGTACCACGAAGTGCATCCACCACAATCCGCATCTCACATGAAACAGAGGAGACTGCAGTCAACTGACAGTGATGAATGAGCTGTGTGCATTCTAGTCAGTGAAACACGACTGCAGTTGGATGGATGTAAGTGATTTTGTGCTGTGAGCTACTCATATTGACAGAAGTGGTATATGAGGTTATTCAGGAATGGAATGTCTGGGGCAGCAGAGAGACAAGAGTATCGAACAGTGAGGAGTGGAATCAGAATGCAATTTGTATGGAAATACAAGAACAATGAAGTGAGGGCGATTTTCACACAATTGATGGTCATTTTGCAAATTGAGCATTTACTATATGGTTGTTCGATCTGATTAACAGGTTCTGTAATTTGTTGTTGTCAAATACATGGGATTGTTCCCCACTGGTGTTCTTGTTCACTACAATTTGACTATTGGTGTTGCAGTGCAGTGGGTTAGGTTTGATCACGAAATGAGTAGTATATGAGGTGTGTGATGTGTATCTGTTGAGATGAGGATAGATGAGTGTGGTTGTGAGAAGATTTCGTCAGATGAATGGAATGATCACAATTAAGCATTGATTCACGCATTTCTCGGTCGATCAATCAACGCTCAGTGTACCACGAAGTGCATCCACCACAATCCGCATCTCACATGAAACAGAGGAGACTGCAGTCAACTGACAGTGATGAATGAGCTGTGTGCATTCTAGTCAGTGAAACACGACTGCAGTTGGATGGATGTAAGTGATTTTGTGCTGTGAGCTACTCATATTCACAGAAGTAGTATATGAGGTTAGTCAGGAATGGAATGTCTGGGGCAGCAGAGAGACAAGAGTATCGAACAGTGAGGAGTGGAATCAGAATGCAATTTGTATGGAAATACAAGAACAATGAAGTGAGGGCGATTTTCACACAATTGATGGTCATTTTGCAAATTGAGCATTTACTATATGGTTGTTCGATGTGATTAACAGGTTCTGTAATTTGTTGTTGTCAAATACATGGGATTGTTCCCCACTGGTGTTCTTGTTCACTACAATTTGACTATTGGTGTTGCAGTGCAGTGGGTTAGGTTTGATCACGAAATGAGTAGTATATGAGGTGTGTGATGTGTATCTGGTGAGATGAGGATAGATATGTGTGAATGTGAGAATATTTTATGAGATCAATAGAATGTTCACAATTTAGCATTGATTCACGCATTTCTCGGTCGATCAATCAACGTTCATGGTAGCACAGATTGCATCCAACACAATCCACATCTCACATGAAACAGAGGAGACTGCAGTCAACTGACAGTGATGAATGAGCTGTGTGCATTCTAGTCAGTGAAACACGACTGCAGTTGGATGGATGTAAGTGATTTTGTGCTGTGAGCTACTCATATTGACAGAAGTAGTATATGAGGTTGGTCAGGAATGGAATGTCTGGGGCAGCAGAGAGACAAGAGTATCGAACAGTGAGGAGTGGAATCAGAATGCAATTTGTATGGAAATACAAGAACAATGAAGTGAGGGCGATTTTCACACAATTGATGGTCATTTTGCAAATTGAGCATTTACTATATGGTTGTTCGATCTGATTAACAGGTTCTGTAATTTGTTGTTGTCAAATACATTGGATTGTTCCCCACTGGTGTTCTTGTTCACTACAATTTGACTATTGGTGTTGCAGTGCAGTGGGTTAGGTTTGATCACGAAATGAGTAGTATATGAGGTGTGTGATGTGTATCTGTTGAGATGAGGATAGATCAGTGTGGTTGTGAGAAGATTTCGTGAGATGAATGGAATGATCACAATTAAGCATTGATTCACGCATTTCTCGGTCGACCAATCAACGTTCATGGTAGCACAAAGTGCATCCACCACAATCCGCATCTCACATGAAACAGAGGAGACTGCAGTCAACTGACAGTGATGAATGAGCTGTGTGCATTCTAGTCAGTGAAACACGACTGCAGTTGGATGGATGTAAGTGATTTTGTGCTGTGAGCTACTCATATTGACAGAAGTAGTATATGAGGTTGGTCAGGAATGGAATGTCTGGGGCAGCAGAGAGACAAGAGTATCGAACAGTGAGGAGTGGAATCAGAATGCAATTTGTATGGAAATACAAGAACAATGAAGTGAGGGCGATTTTCACACAATTGATGGTCATTTTGCAAATTGAGCATTTACTATATGGTTGTTCGATCTGATTAACAGGTTCTGTAATTTGTTGTTGTCAAATACATTGGATTGTTCCCCACTGGTGTTCTTGTTCACTACAATTTGACTATTGGTGTTGCAGTGCAGTGGGTTAGGTTTGATCACGAAATGAGTAGTATATGAGGTGTGTGATGTGTATCTGTTGAGATGAGGATAGATCAGTGTGGTTGTGAGAAGATTTCGTGAGATGAATGGAATGATCACAATTAAGCATTGATTCACGCATTTCTCGGTCGACCAATCAACGTTCATGGTAGCACAAAGTGCATCCACCACAATCCGCATCTCACATGAAACAGAGGAGACTGCAGTCAACTGACAGTGATGAATGAGCTGTGTGCATTCTAGTCAGTGAAACACGACTGCAGTTGGATGGATGTAAGTGATTTTGTGCTGTGAGCTACTCATATTGACAGAAGTAGTATATGAGGTTGGTCAGGAATGGAATGTCTGGGGCAGCAGAGAGACAAGAGTATCGAACAGTGAGGAGTGGAATCAGAATGCAATTTGTATGGAAATACAAGAACAATGAAGTGAGGGCGATTTTCACACAATTGATGGTCATTTTGCAAATTGAGCATTTACTATATGGTTGTTCGATCTGATTAACAGGTTCTGTAATTTGTTGTTGTCAAATACATTGGATTGTTCCCCACTGGTGTTCTTGTTCACTACAATTTGACTATTGGTGTTGCAGTGCAGTGGGTTAGGTTTGATCACGAAATGAGTAGTATATGAGGTGTGTGATGTGTATCTGGTGAGATGAGGATAGATGAGTGTGGTTGTGAGAAGATTTCGTCAGATGAATGGAATGATCACAATTAAGCATTGATTCACGCATTTCTCGGTCGATCAATCAACGTTCATGGTAGCACAAAGTGCATCCACCACAATCCGCATCTCACATGAAACAGAGGAGACTGCAGTCAACTGACAGTGATGAATGAGCTGTGTGCATTCTAGTCAGTGAAACACAACTGCAGTTGGATGGATGTAAGTGATTTTGTGCTGTGAGCTACTCATATTGACAGAAGTGATATATGAGGTTAGTCAGGAATGGAATGTCTGGGGCAGCAGAGAGACAAGAGTATCGAACAGTGAGGAGTGGAATCAGAATGCAATTTGTATGGAAATACAAGAACAATGAAGTGAGGGCGATTTTCACACAATTGATGGTCATTTTGCAAATTGAGCATTTACTATATGGTTGTTCGATCTGATTAACAGGTTCTGTAATTTGTTGTTGTCAAATACATGGGATTGTTCCCCACTGGTGTTCTTGTTCACTACAATTTGACTATTGGTGTTGCAGTGCAGTGGGTTAGGTTTGATCACGAAATGAGTAGTATATGAGGTGTGTGATGTGTATCTGGTGAGATGAGGATAGATGAGTGTGGTTGTGAGAAGATTTCGTGAGATGAATGGAATGATCACAATTAAGCATTGATTCACGCATTTCTCGGTCGACCAATCAACGTTCATGGTAGCACAAAGTGCATCCACCACAATCCGCATCTCACATGAAACAGAGGAGACTGCAGTCAACTGACAGTGATGAATGAGCTGTGTGCATTCTAGTCAGTGAAACACGACTGCAGTTGGATGGATGTAAGTGATTTTGTGCTGTGAGCTACTCATATTGACAGAAGTGGTATATGAGGTTAGTCAGGAATGGAATGTCTGGGGCAGCAGAGAGACAAGAGTATCGAACAGTGAGGAGTGGAATCAGAATGCAATTTGTATGGAAATACAAGAACAATGAAGTGAGGGCGATTTTCACACAATTGATGGTCATTTTGCAAATTGAGCATTTACTATATGGTTGTTCGATCTGATTAACAGGTTCTGTAATTTGTTGTTGTCAAATACATTGGATTGTTCCCCACTGGTGTTCTTGTTCACTACAATTTGACTATTGGTGTTGCAGTGCAGTGGGTTAGGTTTGATCACGAAATGAGTAGTATATGAGGTGTGTGATGTGTATCTGTTGAGATGAGGATAGATCAGTGTGGTTGTGAGAAGATTTCGTGAGATGAATGGAATGATCACAATTAAGCATTGATTCACGCATTTCTCGGTCGACCAATCAACGTTCATGGTAGCACAAAGTGCATCCACCACAATCCGCATCTCACATGAAACAGAGGAGACTGCAGTCAACTGACAGTGATGAATGAGCTGTGTGCATTCTAGTCAGTGAAACACGACTGCAGTTGGATGGATGTAAGTGATTTTGTGCTCGAGCTTCACCGATTACGATTCCACGTGAGATTCAGCATAACGATTTGCGATGCTCAGCCTTCACTCCGTGTCACAATATTCCTCATCACACTATCTCTCACACTCGTGATTCACAAATTTACATTAAATCTTCTCTTTGCTATTTATCAATCATCCTGCTACTTCGTCACAATAGATGAGCTGATGCACAATGCCGATTCGTCCACCACCAAAATTCCATTCATTTCACTAAATCCTCTCACAACCACACTGATCTATCCTCATCTCAACAGATACACATCACACACCTCATATACTACTCATTTCGTGATCAAACCTAACCCACTGCACTGCAACACCAATAGTCAAATTGTAGTGAACAAGAACACCAGTGGGGAACAATCCAATGTATTTGACAACAACAAATTACAGAACCTGTTAATCAGATCGAACAACCATATAGTAAATGCTCAATTTGCAAAATGACCATCAATTGTGTGAAAATCGCCCTCACTTCATTGTTCTTGTATTTCCATACAAATTGCATTCTGATTCCACTCCTCACTGTTCGATACTCTTGTCTCTCTGCTGCCCCAGACATTCCATTCCTGACCAACCTCATATACTACTTCTGTCAATATGAGTAGCTCACAGCACAAAATCACTTACATCCATCCAACTGCAGTCGTGTTTCACTGACTAGAATGCACACAGCTCATTCATCACTGTCAGTTGACTGCAGTCTCCTCTGTTTCATGTGAGATGCGGATTGTGGTGGATGCACTTTGTGCTACCATGAACGTTGATTGGTCGACCGAGAAATGCGTGAATCAATGCTTAATTGTGATCATTCCATTCATCTCACGAAATCTTCTCACAACCACACTCATCTATCCTCATCTCAACAGATACACATCACACACCTCATATACTACTCATTTCGTGATCAAACCTAACCCACTGCACTGCAACACCAATAGTCAAATTGTAGTGAACAAGAACACCAGTGGGGAACAATCCAATGTATTTGACAACAACAAATTACAGAACCTGTTAATCAGATCGAACAACCATATAGTAAATGCTCAATTTGCAAAATGACCATCAATTGTGTGAAAATCGCCCTCACTTCATTGTTCTTGTATTTCCATACAAATTGCATTCTGATTCCACTCCTCACTGTTCGATACTCTTGTCTCTCTGCTGCCCCAGACATTCCATTCCTGACCAACCTCATATACTACTTCTGTCAATATGAGTAGCTCACAGCACAAAATCACTTACATCCATCCAACTGCAGTCGTGTTTCACTGACTAGAATGCACACAGCTCATTCATCACTGTCAGTTGACTGCAGTCTCCTCTGTTTCATGTGAGATGCGGATTGTGGTGGATGCACTTTGTGCTACCATGAACGTTGATTGGTCGACCGAGAAATGCATGAATTAATGCTTAATTTTGATGATTGTTTGTTCGATGTGTGTTTGCGTGTGTGTTTGAAGTTTTACCGGTGTTCATTTTCACAGAATTTATACAAGATGGTGTAGAGTGCCAAAGGAGATGGGTGACGAATTGCTGATAGATTCTGAGGCGTGATCGAGAATTCATGAAGACAAACGGTCGGGTAGGTAGATAGACAGACTGCAGACTGACAGAGATACAGACAAGCATGTGTGCGAACGCACAGAGAGATACCAGACAAAGAGACTGAGAAAAGCGAAGTTTATGAGACAGATACATGTTAGCATATAAAGATAGACAGACAGACAGACGGACGTTACGTTTCACAATTGGAAGGGAGATCGGTGAATCCATTCCACAGACAATCACCACACACTCGAGCACAACCGATTACGGTTCCTCGTGAGATTCAACAGAATGAGGTGCAATGCTCAGCCTCCACTAGCCACTATCCAACTTTGCTTAGAATGCTCGTAAAGTAAGGTAATATCGAGGCAATACGCACAGTATGCACATATGCCAATAAGAGACTGAACAATTTCAGTGCTAAACATCAATGCAAAGATTTAAATAAAATAATATCAAGTGAATTAAACTTCACCCCATTGCACAAGCAAGTGGCTATCAGGACTCAGTAGCTAAGTGGACGGTACTGGGTTCCATTCCCAGAGTGAACATCAACTCTGAGATGCAGGTACATCCAGCTGACGAGTCCAAATAGAACAAAACGCGCGTCAAACTGGATGCCACTATAAGCCGGTATTCATCTTTGCTCATAATGCTTGTAAATTAAGGCGATACCAAGGCAAAGGCACACTATGCATATATTCGAAAAAAAGACTCAACAATTACATTTATATTTATCAATACGGAAATGCAAATATGGAAATATCAATTAAAATGTTTGATTTTGCTAAATAGTGAGGTATTGACCAACAATATGAAATAATTTTCAGAGCGTTCAAGAGATATTGCGAAACAGGCACTTCCACTCAATATTTTTCAGTTTTCTTTGTTTTCTATATTTAGTGAGTGTTAAAAAGTGTGATCCGCCTATTAGAGAGCAGCCTATTATCGATCGAAACAGTGACGCATAAAACACGAGCGAGCAGCCTAGAGCTCTGATTGGTCCTGCTTCCCTGTCTAGCCCAGCCAATTGAGTCCAGAACACAAGTCTCAGCCTCGGAGATATGAATCATTATATTTCAAACATACTCTGTTTATATAGCAATCAAACAGACTACATCGTACCATAAAATAGAAAATAACATTTGTACAAGATTTAACCTTCAGGAAATGACACAAATAAATACTGACCAATAAGGAGATGACACGTTGGAAGAATGTTGACCAATGGGGAAATGACACTACTTCTCATTCAGGAATAGCATTAGATAATTTCTGGGGCATTTTCTGAATACCCCAACACCTCCCGTTCTTTGAAGATCCGGACCTGATATCCGGAATATAAGTTTATCGGGTCCATCCTCCCCCACGAAACAATGTTGGGTCCTCATATACCCAAAATACAATTGATCTGACTTTAATTAAAATATATTTGTCGCAGCGCACAAGAAATCGACTGAGCATGACTAAGTGGTGAGGGTGAACGACGCTTGACATGAGGTCATCGTGTTTTGATTCTTCGAAAAGATTATCATCAAATTTATCAAGAATATCACTAATAGATAGTGGATCGCTATGATAATCAGCGTCCATCAAAACTGAATCAGGTTGTTGATCATTATTTGACACATATGACATATTTTCTGGCAAATCAAGGGAATCGCGATTAGATTCGTCAGGAACTTCTATCGCGGAATGATGAGCTTCATTTGGTGCAGCTGCATTCAGTGTACTGCACGATTTGTTTTCTGTTTCATGGGCGGTTACTGAGACACTTACATGAACATTTAGCAGGGCGTCCTTTTGTGAGCTGGATACATCACTGTCTGTACATGCTGTTTCAAGGATAGTGGAGTTTGGATCCATTACTGGGCATGTTTTTGGAGTGGACATTTCTGGATCACTGGGCGGATCATGAATGACTGCTTCACTTACATTACTGCTCATC